>CM054059.1:226916332-227208832 GCA_028641055.1 Alopecurus myosuroides | reverse complement strand
ACCAGAGTTGCCGCTACCCTGCTGGGGAGCATTGTACGGCTTCTTGATGCCTTGGCCCTGATTCTGGTTCTGCCCGTACTGGGCTCCAGCAGTTTTTTGCCTCTGGCTACTCCCAGCAGCTGTAGTCACAACATTCACCTCCTCGGCATCGTACCGAGTATCAATCCGGTCACCTCTGCGCTTGTTGCGGAAATCATTGCGCCTGTTGCCATCATAGTTCTTCCTTCTCGGTTCAGCAGAGTCGATCAGAGGAATGTGAAAGTCTCCCAACCTAGCTTTGAAGTCAAAGGCAATTGCTCGAATTGAAGAGGTTGAATAAGATGATGATGACTAGGAGGACTATGAGGATACTTACACGGGTGCTCACAAGTGCATTGCCCTTTCCATGCACGGATATTGGAAGAGATGGGAAGCTCACAAGGCCGGCTCTCCAAGACCCCCTAGAAACAAGAATTACAAGAAGAAGGGGGAGCGACCAAGGACATGCTACAGTTGTGGAAGTGCAAATCACTTTGTGAAGGAGTTCCCTTTTGAGCGAAGAGAATAAAATGAAGGCAAGCTTGTTCGCAAAAACAAGGCCAAGGCTGCACAAAACAAGAACTTTGCTGGAAGAGTGCCAAGGGATCTTTATGTTCAAGAAGGGCGGTGTTGGAAACATATATTTCTGGAGATGAGGGAGAGATTAAGTGGTAGGAGTGGCCCATGTTGCCATAGCTACCTCCTCATCTCCATCGGTCTCTCTATTTGAATCCCCCAATGAGAATGCGCCTATCCGACCTACGTGTCTTATGGGAAAAGCCACTTCGGTATGCTCTTTTGCGGCAACTTGATGATGCTAACTCTCTTGTAGATGAAAAGGAAGAAATTATCGTGACCTTGGAAATCCATGGAGGTCACTCTTGCAATGACAAAGAGCTTGAAAAAGCTCTTGAAAATGAGCGCTCCATTTGAGATTCTCTTGAGGAGAAATTATCTAGTCTTGAAGAGACTTTTGCTATGAGTGTCTCTAAGCGTAGGAAGGATAATGAACAATCTCTTGATCTTTTTAAGACCCTTCAAAATAGAAATGAAGAGTTGAAACTAGGAATTTATGACGAGGAACTTGTTTCTCGTCATGAAAAAATATAAAAGGAGTTCACGTCTCTTAAAGAAATTCATGACAAGCTAACCAAATCTCGTGACAATCTTCTAGCTCAACAATCAAATAAGCAAGTTATGTCCTCTTCATCTACTAGCACTAGTACCTTGCCTATAAACTCTTGTGGTGCAACTAATCTTGTAGGAAGTGAGAAGACTCTCAATAAGGTGATGATCCCTCAAAGAATCAAGAGTGGAAAGGAGGGACTTGGCTATGTTGCTAAGTCAAGGAAGAGGTGCAAAAAGAAAAACAAGAAAGTCACTTCTCCTTCAAAAGAAGTAAACTTTGTGAAATAAGGAGAGATGATCAAAGAGAAGGAAACCAACACCATTGTGGGTGGTGAGACCTCTAGGGGGAGCACCACTCATAATGACTTTTCCGGAAAAATACAACCAATCGTTCTGATGAAATCTAGAGATGGTCATGTGTATTCTAAATATGTTGGTACTTCTTATGGCGATGATTATCATTGGACTATTTGGGTTCCAAAGACCCTTGTTGCTAAAAAAAGAGTTCCCATTGAATGATGTGTACCTAAATCAAGACACTAATGTATTGTAGGGAAGTGCTTCCGGGTCGGGCAAATGTACGGTGGATAGTGGTGCATCCCAACATATGACCGGAAGCAAGGACGCAATGAGTGATCTTAATACTCCTTCACCTCATCTCAATTGCGTCACTATTGGTGATAACTCCGAGATAAAGGTACATGGAGAGGAAAGTTAGCTATCTAAAATGATTTATCAATTGAGAATGTTCTCCTTATCGGGTCCCTTGGTTACAATCTCATGTCGGTCCTTCAACTTGCAAATTGTGGTTTTACCTCGTTCTTAAATAAAGAGAATGTGATTGTCACTTGGGAGATGACTCCTAAAGTAGACTTTGTTGGGCATGTCGATAATGGCATGTATGTAGTGGACTTCTCTAAAGGAGACATGTGTGCCGCGACATGCCTAATGGATAAAGTTGATTTGGGGTGGCTATGGAATCACCGGTTAGCCCACACAAATATGAGGACGTTGCATGACCTTCAAAGTGGCAATCATGTTCTAGGACTAACGAATGCTAAGTTTGCCGAATGTCGTGTGTGTAGGTCTTGCGTACTTGGAAAGCAACATGGAGAATCTCACCCCACCAAGACCACCATCACCACTTGAAGGGTCCTTGAGCTTATTCATTTGGACCTTTTTGGTCCACTATCTTATGATAGTCCTGGAGGCAAGAAGTATTGCTTGGTGATCGTGGATGACTATTCAAGATATTGTTGGGTGTATTTCTTCAAGAGGAAGAGTGAGACTCAAAATAGAGTCATCGAGTTCATCACTTTGGTGGAGCGCCAATATAATGCAAACATCATGGCAATCCGGAGTGATAATGGCTCCAAATTCAAGAACTAGACAGTGGAGGGATTTCTTAGCGAAGAGGGGATTGCTCATCGATATTCCACTCCCTATACCCCTCAACAAAATAGTGTGGCGGAGAGGAAGAACCAGAAACTAATGGATGCGGCAAGGACCATGATTGTGGAGTTCTCTTCTCCTTAAAATTTTTGGGCCGAGGCCGTCTCCACCGCTTGTCATTGTAGCAACCGGTTGTATCTCCGCAAGAACTTGAACAAGACTCCTTATGAGATTCTCACGGGCAAGAAGCCGGATGTATCATACTTCAAGGTATTTGGGTGCAAATGCTTCATTCGTAAGAGAGATAAAAGATTGTCAAAATTCGAGACCAATCATACGAGGGTATCTTTGTTGGTTATGCCACAAACTCTCACGCCTATAGAGTCTACAACAAGTCCACCGGACAAGTTGAAGAATCTATAGACGTGGTGTTTGATGAGGATAATGGGTCCCAAGGGGTTGTATAGGTCATGGTGTTGTAGGAGATGCAATTCCTCTCGTCGTCATAAGAAGAATGGGAATTGGTGAAATAATCCCCATTGAGGGTTACCAAGCTAACAATGAAGGACAAGGTCAAGAACCTCATGTTGATGAAAGAACTCGACGAATAAGAGATCCATCTCCCATCGATGAACAAGATCAAGATCAAGATGGACATTACTCCAATGATGAAGGTGATTCTCAAGCCATGTCTAAGGAGACTTTGGAGGAGATGCTAGCTCGTAGAGCAAACAGAAGGCTAGAAAATCTTGAGTGTTCCGGTCACACGGAGGACATGATCCTTGGACAAGTTCGAGGAAGGGTAGTCACAAGGAAGCAATTGGCGGATTTTAGCAAGTCACATGCTTTCGTCTCTCACATTGAGCCCAAGAAGGTCTATGAAGCTCTTGAAGATCAAGATTGTATTGAAGCTATGCATGATGAACTCAACAACTTCGAGCGCAACAAAGTATGGAAGTTAGTGCCAAGGCCCAAGGATTGCAAGAACTTCATTGGGACCAAATGGGTGTTCAAGAACAAGCAATATAAAGATGGCATCGTCATTCGCAACAAGGCGAGATTGGTGGCTCAAGGCTTCTCTCAAGGCGAAGGTGTCGATTTCAATGAAACTTTCGCTCCCGTAGCTCGTCTTGAATCAATTCGTATCTTGCTTGCTTATGCTTCTCATCATAACTTCAAACTGCAACTAATGGATGTTAAAAGTGCTTTCCTTAATGGTCATATTAATGAGTTAGTATATGTCAAGCAACCTCCGGGTTTCGAGGACCCCAACAACTCCGATTATGTCTACAAACTGATAAGGCACTCTATGGACTTAAACAAGCTACACGTGCGTGGTACGAGCACCTTAAAGAGTTTCTAGTGGATCGTGGGTTCAATGTTGGTTTCGATCCCACCCTTTTTACCAAGAAGGTTGAAGGTGACTTGTTCATATGCCAACTCTATGGGGATGATATCATCTTTGGTTATACTAACACCAAATTCAATGATGAGTTCTGCAAGCTTATAACGGATAAATTCGAAATGTCTATGATGGGCGAGTTGGAGTATTTTCTTGGCTTTGAGATCAGTCAACACCCTGAAGGCACTTTCATCAAGAAAGCCAAGTATGCATAAGATATGCTCAAACGGTTCAACATGCATGCCGCCAAGCCTATGAAAACCCCCATGTTCACAACTCTTGACTTGAAACCCGAACCAAATGGTAAATAGGTAGATCAAAAGGTATACCGCTCCATGATTGGCTCTTTGCTCTACCTTTGTGCATCTGGACCCGATATTATGTATAGTGTAGGTAAAAATGCAAGGTTTCAAGCCTCTCCGAGGCAAAGTCATTTTTGAAGCGGTTAAGGTATCTTTTTGCTATTTAGTTCATACCCCAAACTTTGGTCTTTGGTATCCCAAGGGTTCAAGCATTCATCTCGTCGGGTACTCGGATGCGGATTATGCGGGAGAGAAGAAGGATAGGAAGTCTACATCTAGGGGTTGACAATTTCTTGGTCGCTCTTTGGTATGTTGGTCTTCCAAGAAGCAAAATTGCATCGGCCTCTCCACCACCGAGGCCGAGTACATCTCCATGGCAAGTTGTTGTGCTCAATTTCTATGGGTGCGGCAAACTTTGCGAGATTATGGTATCGATTTTGACAAGGTACCTCTCTTGTGTGATAATGAGAGTGCCATGAAGATTGCCTACAACCCCGTCCTTCACTCCAAGACGAAGCACATTGAGATTTAGCATCATTTCATTCGGGATCACGTTGAGAAGGGCGATATCGATCTCTCTTATGTGCTGACCAAGTATCAACTTGCGGATATCTTCACGAAGGCCCTTGATGAACCAAGATTTTGAGGTTTGAGGAATGAACTAAATGTCATAGATGCGTCTAAATTCACCTGATACCTTGCATAGATACCTTCACTAAACATGCTATCTAGGTTTGGATGTAGGTATGGACATAGGGGGAGCATACTTCAATTCATGAACCAACACTCCCCCTATCATGCGTAAATCAATCAAAACTTCATGCATATCTAGTCATTTTTTGACTTACTGCGCTTCAACGCGAGTCATGCTTTTGGGCCCAAGATATATCTTCGCTGCTCCTTGGCATATACTCAAACATGGTGGCCACGACCACCAACATTTTTTCTCTTCATTGTGTTGATTGTCTCTTTTGTTCTTCTCTCGTTTTGTGTTTGTGTTTTCCTTGTCGTCGTTTTGTTTTTTTCATTTTTGGTGGCTCAGGTTGTCGAATATGCATATCAACAAGTCCCTCGGGTGAACCGATAGGGTTTTGATTAGGAGAACGTGTAGGCGCTGGTGACAATCGTCGGCTAACAGGGGAGCACGATTTACCCAGGGTCGGGGCCCTTGTAGAGGTAAAACCCTTACTCCTGCTCTTGTCAATATGTATTATCAATAGATCGGTTACAATTGGGGGGGGGTGCTCGAGTCGAGAGTAAGGTCTCGATCTCAAGGCTTTGGTGGTGCGGTATTGCTTGGTCCCTCTCCCGGTGGTTCTCCTGGTCTTATATAGGTGGCCATGTCTCAAACCGTACCCGGGGGGGGGGTGGGGGTTACAAACCCTAGCCTTAGGTTGGTTAAAAGTTTCCTTCCTTGACCCGCAAGACTTTGCGGGTGGGTTTCAGTTGGGCCTTCTAGAGCTGTTGATGGCATCTCCCTTTGGGATTAGGTCTTGGGCCTTGGACCGGGTAGCCTCACCCGATAGGTCCAGGATTCATCCCCTCCTCAGTAGCCCTCGGGTGTTTACTCGATTGAGAATATGTCGGGTAGACACTAAATGTTCGTCTTGATTTTCTTCGATTGATAGTTTCAATCGCTCAACTTTGGAGGGCGCATACCTTGTGCGCGATGCTCTTTTTATACTCAAGTATCGAGCAATAAATGTGCCTGTGTTCCGGCTGTTTTCGCAGAAGGATGTGGCTCAGCTGCTTGGCTCTCCCGAAAGCTCAGGGCCAATTAATTGCATCTAGGTAAAAAACAATTCTGGCCTACATAGAATCGAGACCTCCAACTCGAATCCGGCGAGGTGATCGTTGCGACTGGGCCGTGGAGGTCTTACCGAGTGGAACTTAACCCATAGTCTTCCCTATGAAGCATATCAACTTTCAGCACATGGCAACATCCCCTGCTTATTTCAACAACTCTGTTCATCTTGATGAGCTACTTGGTTTGCGTCCTCTGATGGAGAAAGAATGCTCCTTCAATAGCACTTTCGTTCAACAGTTCTTTGCTACCTTGGTCTTCGATGATTCTGGGGAGATTGGGATGACATGGATATCTGGACCTCACAAGGTCACAACCACCTTCCATGATTTCGCTTCTGAGTTAGGGTATCCATTTGCTGGCCTCTCAGCTCCTCAGGGTGCTCGGATGCATGTCCACGACGTGGAATATGAAAAGAACAAGCTGGTTGAGTTGTATGGGCCTCGCGGTGTTGTGGCTTCCACGAAGGGTCTCTTTGCTATCTATGATATTCCTCTGCGCATGTTCCGGGAGACCATTGCCCCTAGCACTAGAAACAATGATGAGATCTGTGGCGGCTTGGTGAACCTCATGCATCATGCCTACCTGACCTTCATAGAAGGTGACATTGAGGATACCGAGAGCCACAAGTTGACGTGATGGACTTTATATTTCACGAGATCCACTTTGCTCTCTTCCACCGCAAGCTGCCTCCCTATGCACCCTATACCATGAAGCTCATCAAGTCCAGATATCATGCCGACGAGCGTGCGGATGTTGAGATGGAATGTGAGGCTCACAAGGATGTGAAACTGTAGAAGAAGAGCGCTCATACTCAGCAAGATACAAATGATGTTGGTGCTACCGGTCAGGCACACCGTGATCCTCGAATGAGACATGATGGTGCTAGGACAGGTACCAAGAAGCGCTCTTGGGTTGTTCGTGCCATTGAGAAAGTGTTGTGCATCAATGTCTACATCCACAAGGAGAACTAGAATGCCTATGTCGAGCGTCACACCATTCTAGAGAATCAGCGCTCTATCATGACTTCCCTCAACATGCCAAATGCTCATGCTCCTCTCCGTGATTAGATTCCTTACCGTAACTGGACCAATCTTGATGTGGATTGGGATCTTGGTGTTCCTGATGATGATCTGGAGGATGCTAGTGAGGAGGATGGCTCTAAGGAAGACTCTGAGGATGATGGTGCTATGGACTAGAGCTTGTTCCATGGGACGTAGTTTTTCCTTCTCTCCTTTTGGTATCCTGATGCCAAAGGGGGAGAAGATCAAGAGATCAAGGATTTGCTACGGTGTGCTTTATGTTTTTCTCTCGTGTTCTTTTTCGTTTCGTTCGTAAACTCCCTTTCATGGATTTATATTTTTGAACCTATATTATTGGGAGGCATGTCTCCTAGTTATGCCCATCTGCGATGTTTAGTTTCAGTTGCTTTATTATCTCTATGCAAATACCCGTGTTGTCATCACTCACCAAAAAGGGGCAGATTGAAAGCGCATGTCTCCTGTAATGATTTTGGTGGTGATAACAACACGGGTATATACACTAACATGGTGGTTTAAGTTTTCACAACTATCCTTATAATCTCTATCATGAACAGCGGTGATCCCTTCAAAAATATTCTCAAAGGAATTTATGAAACAAGTCATTATCTGAAGCCGGATATTTCAGTATACCTGCCCGGAATTCCCGGTGGACAACGGGAGGAATTTTTGTCCCTAGCCCCGGAATATTCCGGCCCGCACAAAGATGGTGTGATGAAGATTTGGACGTCCAACTGCCCGCTCTCGGATACACGGGCGGAAATTTTCCCGGAATATTCCTGGGGAAATTTCCGGCCTCTGTTCCTTAGAATTTTTTTGGATGCGTCGCTGCTTCCCGCTCTCGAATATGGGGGTGGAAAATTGGACGGAATATTCCGGCCACCAGATTATTGAAATATCCCCCCACCCCCGGACTTCTGAAATATCCGGACCTTCTACCCCGAAAATTTCCGATACTAATACCGGAATATTCCGGCCCTTGAAGACAGCAACGGCTAGATTTCGGAGGAGGCTATAAATAGTTGTTTTCTTCCTCTAGACAGCTAGTTGGTACATTCCTCTCTCTCCTCCATTGTTTGAGATCTCAAAACGCTTAGATCTCCCTCCTCCAACAACCAAACTCGATGCCCTTCAAGGATCTGATGGAGGAGGCCTAGATCTACATATCTACCAAGCCATAAATCATTTTCCCTTTTTCAACCCCTTGGGATCTAGTAAATCTCTTGGTTGCCTTGTCATCCTAGAGAAACCATAGTGCTTGTAGCTTCCACCTTGTTGCAAGAAGCTTCAGATTGTTGAGAGCCTCCATCTCACTTGTGGAGTAGTCTCAACCACGTGTAAAGGTTTTGTCAACGCCTGCAAGTCGACCTCATAGTGGAAACGAGAATCTCCCTCCCGGAGAAGCTCAAGGAGAACAAGGTGTGCACATCCGTGCTATTGAGGAGTGCCTAGGTGTCGCACCCGGACTTCTAGAGGATACTCACAGCCCGCTAAACAGTAGATAAATGGCTTACGGGGCATACCGGCACCCGCATCTCAATATGAGTAGGCCAACACGTAAACGTGTGACAACCATCCTCTACTATTCATCGTCTGCGTAAACCATCCCATAGAAATCCGACTACTTCCATTGACGTACTTCATAACATACACACATGGTACGTCAACGGCATTTGAACAAGTGATATCACAACAAATCTCTAAGACACAAAGAAATAGAAATAAGTGGCAAATAGCTCTCACTAGAGCAGAGATAGCAGATACAGTCATGCAGAGGACACATGTCCCAACAAATCATCATTACATCACAGCGGAAGCATCCAAAGTGTCTGAGTACAGACAAGATCCAAATAGGCCTAAGAGGCCGGAAACGAAAAGGAAACGGAGCCCATCCACGTAGTCTCGGATCCTGCCCGGGTCCGCTATCTACTCGTCAGCAGCCTCGTCATACTCCACGTAGTAGCCACCATGGGGATCCTCGGAAACGTAGTCTGCAGAACACGCAGCCCCAAAGGGGTAAGTACAAACGATGTAACATCCCAATTTTTTTCTAAATTAGGGTTGTGGTGTTGTGTCATCTCATACATGCATGGAAACAAAATTTGAAACCATTTGAAACCAACTTAAGTTAGGAATTTAAATGGTTTGAGAAAATTTCCAGCAAATAGTACTTAAAAGGGGTTCCAAAATTTTGTTCTGAAAAGTATTTCAATTTCACCAAAGCAATATATGGTTTTGTTGGAAATTTCATAAGGTTTCCAAAACCTATTTTTGGCAATTTTTATTCTTCCAAAAAGGCCCTTGAATCATATGTTTTCAGTACTGTTTTGTTAAAGAACAGGGACCTGTTTGTAAAATTTGTGAACTTCAGGGGGTTTCCGAAAACCACCCCCTTTGTCTTCTACCTTTGGACGTTAAGCAGCTCGGTGGAGCTGCTCCCGCCGTCGATCCCGCGAGGGGATCCCCGCCGTCGCCGCTTCCTGTGTGGGAGGATAAGGGCTCCTCCCTCCCTCAATCCTCTGCCTACTCCCTCTCGCTCTCTGTAACCGGCCGGGAGACCAAACCCTAGCTCCACTCCGGCCGCCGCCTAACGCCGCCAACCCGGGCCATCTCCGGCCGATTCAGAGCCACGACGAGAACCACCTGGATGGCCTCTACTTCCTCGAGCACGCATGGAACCGGAGAAGGACCACGCCACCGGAATTTCACCTCTACTGCCTGCCACGGCCGCCGTCGATTTTCGCGACTCCGGCGTCGATTCCGGCAGCTTCCCGCGCCTCCGTCCATCCCATCTCAATCACGGTAACTTCCTGAGCGTGCTGGTGCCCTCCGTTTGATCCCTCTCCCTCTGGTTTGCCCGCGCACCGCCAGCCGCCGTCCTCCGCCGCGGTACTGCACGCCGGCGAGGATTCCGGCGGCCATCCGGCCAGCCGCCGCCACCTAGTGGTCACCCTCAAGCCTCTCTACCAAGTACACGAATCAATTTCGCAGATTATCCATCGAGGCGTTCGAATTTGGGTGAAACAGAGAAGTTCTTCTCTGTGTGATGCGAGGATGACGTCATCCTGACGTCATAACTCTTTTTTCAGAAATTCCAGAAAATGAATAATTTTGGTTAATCAATATCTCCCAAAATATAATTCAGAAAAATATAATGAAAATATGGGAGTGATCAGAAAAATAAGATCTACATGTATATGTCACTTTCATAAATGTTTGACAAAGTTGAATTTTGGCCATTATTTAATGCTGTTTAATCATTTAAAAATAGAAAAATAAGTTTTTATTCACTAAAATTAGAAAAATAAAAGTTATATGCCAAATTGCTCAAAATGAAAAATGCAACATGTTTATGATGTTTTCAAACCCATTTGGGCAACTAAAATTGTACTCACTTCCATAATCACCCGAAACCCCCTCCGGGGTCTATTTCGGGCGAATTCCAGTAAAACTTCATATTTGACATACGAACCCTAGCAACCCAACCATCATGTTTAGGGTTTTATTTCAGTGCATTAAATTGCTCATGCATACATATTGTGCATCGCATCGATGCCATGTATTGATTGTTATTTCTTCTTTTCGGTGTTTGTCCCCTCCTCGGTAGAACGTGACTCCGAAGAGAAGGACAGCCGTTCCATGACGAATACTTGATCTTAATCGACAAGTCAAGCACTTATTCCAGAAGATCTTTATCTGGTTTTCTTATAACCAAGGCAAGCATAACCTCTTATCTGCTCATATATGATTTCAAAGTGATTTGAATCTCGTACTTTGCATTCGGTTCCAAACTATTTGAGGTCAGTAGATAGAGCTCTCCTATATACTGCATAACCTAAATACCCTGATCCACTGCTCCTAGCAGCTATAGGTTTGTTTGTGCGCGCTCCGCTAAACCCTGTGAGTCTTGCTTAGCCATGCTTAGTTGTGATCTGATCCATCCGGTTGATGAATCTGGTCAATACGTGAATCTATTATGTCATGTTGTTATGATTTGAGTTAACTTTGATAACTTGACTAAATACTGGCATGGATGTGAGGCCACAATGGGTTGTGGCGTTTTGTCCTGTTCATGCCCCTAGGAGCGAGTTCTCGTCTTCGAAGCCAAGACTGAGCGTGCAACCACACGAGCGAGCCAATGAACCTCGCCTGACTAACTAACTTGTTTAGCCACATCCATGAGTCACGTAGTTCGATCTTTCCATCTGCATGTGAGTCAGAAAACGATTTGGAGAAAACTTAGGGCGTGACCGGGACAAGTGATGGACGTACACGGATCTTGTTCCCGACTCACAGAACAGGTGCCGTCAGGAGGTGGCCAACTCCCTGTTGACGGGGTGGCCCTGTTTGGGTTGACTCATGGATAGGGTTACGCAAGGTAAAGGTCGGGGCCAACCACCCTCTGCCGCGCTCCCAAGGAGCGTACATGTGGCGTTAAGAGTCGGATGGTACGTGTGGGTAAAGTGTACCCCCTGCAGGGATAAATCTCCTCGAGAAGCCGTGTCCACGGTTACGGACGACTTGGCAACGGATTCTGTGATCATAGATAACTTGAACGGAATGGTTAAAACTTGTTAACATGAATAAAGGGTGCCTCCCCGGAGAAGCCGGGAGGGGTGATCCTTGTAGCATGTGAGGTGCTGGGAAATGATGTTGGTGGATGAAAAGATGATGATCTCAGTAACTGGGTAGCTTTCTCATCTGTTTTCAAAATACTCCATGAGACGTGCTATTCCTTCCTCAACTTGCAAAACAAAGATTGCTTTACGCAAAATGGCCTGCATAAAACCCTTTTATGAAAGTAGCAGATATATAATAGGTTAACTAAGTCTTGTTGAGTACCTCCCGTACTCAGGTTTGCTTAATTTTGGTTCAGGAGAAGAACTCCATCGGTGATGATTCAACGTGGACATCGACGAGTAGTTTGGGGTTCCCAGGTAGCAGCCTGGAATCTATGGGCTTGGACGTCGCCTTATGTTGCGGCCTCTTAGGCCTTTTTGGTTCTTGTTGATTAGCAACATAATTTGCCTTTCGTTGTCTGATGTAATGTTGGGTCGTGTGACCTCTGCTTGTAAGCTATACTCTAGTAACACTTGTTTAATAAAGTTCCATGTTTAGAGTACTGCTTTGATCGGTTGTTGGTTTCGAGCTCATCGTTATACAGTTTTGGCTATGCCTGCATAGTTGTCGCAGTCGAGGGGTTGTGGAGCCGATGATCCATGTCCGAGCCCTCCTGTCGATGTGATCGGCCTGGGGCGAGGTAACCCCAGTAACCCTCGATTGTTGTTGCACTTTCTGGACACATAGCATCTCTGTATAGCTTTGGTCCCGTTTCCTTCAGTTTCATTCGATTCGTGGACGCTTTGATATGCATAGTTGGTTATGACTAGCATGGATACAAGGAGTAGTAGACTGGGGATCCGGACTACGTGCCGATGAATCCAGTCTGCCTGCCGTTGTTTGTTGCGGACGGGGCTGGTAACCCTGAAGCCCTTGTGGGTCCATGTCTAGGAGCACATAACAATATGTATATCTCTGGGTTCGGGGTCGTGACAAGTCTTGGTATCAGAGCAGGACTGCCTGTAGGAAAACCTTACTGCTTGGTCGATGTTGAGTCTAGTGTTTGTGAAAACTATTTTGAAAACTTCAAATGAGTTGTGAAAACCTTCTTAGGATTCTTTTTACTCCTTATCTGGTATCGCTCCAACTCTGGGTCACCTTACCTGTTTTGATTTGAAAAGGTTTTACTATCTCTTCTAGTCATTCAAAACCTAGGTGCCTTCTTTGGCAAGGACGTCTTTTACCCAAGTTGACCTAGTGTTAAAGTTTCTAGAGTCGTGTGTGTTCCATGTTCCGTTATCTATTTAACTGGGAGATTTCCTTTCAATTCTAATCTCTCAAAGTTGTGTGGATTCCACATTCTTACATGTTCTAAAGTCTCAAAATCCTGAACCTCGAGATCTGCTTTCCATCTCGAATGTATCCGTTATCCTTTGCTCAAATTCTTCCGGAGCTATCGTTGTCTTTTGAAAGATACTCCATGATTGCTATTCGTAGTGTTCCTTCAAGGCACTAAGAGAGTAGTTACTCCTTTGTTATGGTTTTTAATCTTGGACTTGAACCGAAGGTCCCGGAATGTGCTGAATTGTGGTGAGTTGAGTCATGTGATTTCATAACCATGTGATGCTCACTATATCAGTACAGGATGCTGACCTTTAACCCAAGTTCTGTTTCTTTGAATCCTGAGGAATTTGTTTTACCTCGGGGTGGTTAGGAAATTCCAACTCTCATAGCCGTAGGCTTTCCTTTGGAACCAAAAAGGGATCATAGCAAGAATGTTCTTATGATTCCCCCATCTTTGTTATTGACTCTGCTATACCTTTCTCTTTTGCATGGGTTCTACACATGAGTATTACCCCGTGCATCCAACGTGATCTCAGGATTTTCGAGAGCACGTTCCTACTCTTTAGTTGCTTTCCGAACTCCGTCCGTTGTTTGGAAACCAAGTTGCTTAGCTGTGTTGGAGTCTTCCAATGCATTGCTCTTGTTTTCTGTCAGAACATTCCACCATGGGATGTCAGGAGAAACAAACTCCAGTACCTCGTTCATCTTACGAACCAGGTCAAAGTTTTGTAATTCTTAGATTAAAGAAGTTTCATTAGCTTCTAATCTGTCCTACCTTCGAGAATCACACTCTTTCATATCACGAGGCTGTGTTAAGTTTCATGGCCTTAATGATGAAGTGATTCTCTCACACATTTTCACTCCCCCCTCCTCCAAGCTTGAATGCTTGAGAATGATGGGTCTATGCATCGATGTGTGTACCAGTTATTCCTAGCAATTTCTATTGCTTCGAAAAATCTAGGGAACCTCCGTATCCTTCTTAGCACTATTGGTCACCCGGTCTCTATTTGATGTTGACCGTGTTACAAAATCCGTTCATTCCGGTGCACATTCATGGTCAGAGAGTTAGGTCTATGCCGAAGCTCTCAAGATCATATCAATTTCTTTGAAAAGCCAACCTCCTTTCAAACTCCAAGACATACCGGTGGGTTGTGATGTTCTGGTTGTCTTTCCAGAAGTATGACCAGGTTTTACCTGACCGTGATGTCTAGACCAGGAGTAGTTTGAACTACTCCTTTCTCCAAGAAACTACGCTAGACACCTCGGATTAGTGGTTGAGCTTAAAACAACAACTTGGAGAGTTGAAAGGCAAAAGCTCCGCCTAACTTGATCCTTTGATAAGGGATATCTAGTTTTCCTCGTGTTGAAGCATGATAGTATCTCTTTAGTGGACATGCTATCATTCTAACCTCGATTTGATTTGGGCTATCGTCAAATCGAGAAAAGATCCAAGGACTGTCTTGATGGTGTTTTTCCTCATGGTGTTTTGCCCGAGTACACCTTCATCTCCTTTGGTTTGGCCAATTTCTGCCTTGTTCATAGATCTTATGAATCCCTCTTCTTGGAGTGTTTTGATAAGGGTGTTTTCGAGCCCATCGATGACATCCCTATTTTCTCAAGTTCCAAGAGGTTCATGTTGAACAAATGGCAACAATGTTGGAAATTTTCGAGAACCATATTTGTTTCATTACGAAGATTGTGTTCTGGATGTTCGAAGTGGCTTACTCCAGTCCATGTGCTTATGGTGAAAGTTGTCGCCATGGATCCGAGTAGAGTTTTCTTGTTCCCTCGGGAATAATTCCAAGTCGGTTATGCATGTGTGGTCTATTCTTGAGATGGAAGGTTGTTACCTCCACTCCTTGCTTAAGTCCGCATCCACACCAAGCCACTGACCGACTATCCGTGAAATAGAGAAGAAGTCCAAGAAATTTGTTATCTTTGTAATCATCTTCTCAAACAGGACTCCGATGTGTTCTTCTGCAAGTAATCCATGTAGATGCAATCGTCTTTCGCAAGTTGCTAATACATAAGTTCTACAGTCTCACTCATCCTCTTGAGTGTGGCATCGTAGTCCAGATCTTGAGAATCTAATGATATATCTCGTTGATAACCGGTGCAATCTCTTTGATCAAACATACCGAGTCCTAGTTATCTACCCACTAACCAGAGCTGAATCTCAAGCAGCAATGATGGTTGGTGCTTCCTCAAGGGTATTGAATCAGGTCTTTCCAAAATCCGGCATGGTTGATGTTGTGGTTGACACAATTAGCCGGAAGGCCTAATGTCAGATTCCCTTGAATCTGTAAGAACAGCCACTCTCAGTGAGAATTCTGGTGTGGTTCATTCTAACAAGTTTCCTCCCCGTTCTTCCAAACCGGAGTTTTACATTGACTTGATGGCCTATAGAAGGCTTGTCGTGAGCCTGCTGTCGGTATCTGGAACATACAGCAGAACCTGGAAGTTGATTCTTCCAATGTCTCTTCGTTGAACCTCCAAAACCTTTGTTATGGTGGAAACAAGTTCATCGTGAAAATCATCTCGTGGTGTTCTGTAACCGCCCATGATCAGTTTCCTTTTTCCAGTTGTTTTCACTTGAAGTTCTGTTCATTTCATACATTGTGTGAATTTGTCAGTCACTTCAGCCATGGGATCTTAACCATGTGGTAACCGTATTGCTACGTCAAATCCACAATAGGAAAAAGAGGTTCCCTATTTTCCTTCTGGTGTTTCAATCCCCGTTGGTTACCCATCCTTGTGGTGTGACCAAGAATTCCTCCCTAACTACGGTGTTCCAACATTCCGTGGTTACTCAATCTCTGTCGTGAGGTAACATCCCGATCTTTGACAAAGTTTTCGACAAAGTTTTGACGGAGTGAAAGTTCCGTTATCTTCCGTGTCCACTCTGAAGAGTGAACATGATATCGTATCGATTTCTCTCTGACGCACGATTACAGTGTTTTCTCGTGTTTCCTCTCTTCTACGAATATTACCTCGTGGTATCCAAGACAATCTTTTCCATCTTGGTATTCTGTTTGAAAAAAAAACCTCGGAGTTGTAAGTTGTTCAGCCTTTCTTTTCCAAAAGGATTTAAAGTCTTGTGCAAAGCTCATATTCTAAATCCTTTCGAGAACCATCGTCCATAAACCTGAAACCTTCTCTCAGTTCCCTCCGTTACCTTGATGTATTTCATGCACGATAACTCAACAGTTCTTTATGAACATTCCCGTCATGAGTTAGACATGAGATACTCGATCTTCGTGAAGATCGTTTCCTAAGAGTTTTTCCTCTCACCTAAGGTGTAGCCGCTGAAGAATCTTCGCAAGTGCTACAGATCAGCCTCTTCGTGAAAAGAACCGTAAGGTTCAAGAAGATCGTCCAAACCGGTGTTCCTTCTTTCTTCTCCTTCGGGAATCTCGGGACGAGATTCTTGTAAGGGGGGTAGATTTGTAACATCCCAATTTTTTTCTAAATTAGGGTTGTGGTGTTGTGTCATCTCATACATGCATGGAAACAAAATTTGAAACCATTTGAAACCAATTTAAGTTAGGAATTTAAATGGTTTGAGAAAATTTCCAACAAATAGTACTTAAAAGGGGTTCCAAAATTTTGTTCTGAAAAGTATTTCAATTTCACCAAAGCAATATATGGTTTTGTTGGAAATTTCATAAGGTTTCCAAAACCTATTTTTGGCAATTTTTATTCTTCCAAAAAGGCCCTTGAATCATAAGTTTTCAGTACTGTTTTGTTAAAGAACAGGGACATGTTTGTAAAATTTGTGAACTTCAGGGGGTTTCCGAAAACCACCCCCTTTGTCTTCTACCTTTGGACGTTAAGCAGCTCGGTGGAGCTGCTCCCGCCGTCGATCCCGCGAGGGGATCCCCGCCGTCGCCGCTTCCTGTGTGGGAGGATAAGGGCTCCTCCCTCCCTCAATCCTCTGCCTACTCCCTCTCGCTCTCTGTAACCGGCGGGAGACCAAACCCTAGCTCCACTCCGGCCGCCGCCTAATGCCGCCAACCCGGGCCATCTCCGGCCGATTCAGAGCCACGACGAGAACCACCTGGATGGCCTCTACTTCCTCGAGCACGCATGGAACCGGAGAAGGACCACGCCACCGGAATTTCACCTCTACTGCCTGCCACGGCCGCCGTCGATTCCGCGACTCCGGCGTCGATTCCGGCAGCTTCCCGCGCCTCCGTCCATCCCATCTCAATCACGGTAACTTCCTGAGCGCGCTGGTGCCCTCCGTTTGCTCCCTCTCCCTCTGGTTTGCCCGCGCACCGCCGGCCGCCGTCCTCCGCCGCGGTACTGCACGGCGGCGAGGATTCCGGCGGCCATCCGGCCAGCCGCCGCCACCTAGTGGTCACCCTCAAGCCCCTCTACCAAGTACACGAATCAATTTCGCAGATTATCCATTGAGGCGTTCGAATTTGGGTGAAACAGAGAAGTTCTTCTCTGTGTGATGCGAGGATGACGTCATCCTGACGTCATAACTCTTTTTTCAGAAATTCCAGAAAATGAATAATTTTGGTTAATCAATATCTCCCAAAATATAATTCAGAAAAATATAATGAAAATATGGGAGTGATCAGAAAAATAAGATCTACATGTATATGTCACTTTCATAAATGTTTGACAAAGTTGAATTTTGGCCATTATTTAATGCTGTTTAATCATTTAAAAATAGAAAAATAAGTTTTTATTCACTAAAATTAGAAAAATAAAAGTTATATGCCAAATTGCTCAAAATGACAAATGCAACATGTTTATGATGTTTTCAAACCCATTTGGGCAACTAAAATTGTACTCACTTCCATAATCACCCGAAACCCCCTCCGGGGTCTATTTCGGGCGAATTCCAGTAAAACTTCATATTTGACATACGAACCCTAGCAACCCAACCATCATGTTTAGGGTTTTATTTCAGTGCATTAAATTGCTCATGCATACATATTGTGCATTGCATCGATGCCATGTATTGATTGTTATTTCTTCTTTTCGGTGTTTGTCCCCCCCTCGGTAGAACGTGACTCCGAAGAGAAGGACAGCCGTTCCATGACGAATACTTGATCTTAACCGACAAGTCAAGCACTTATTCCAGAAGATATTTATCTGGTTTTCTTATAACCAAGGCAAGCATAACCTCTTATCTGCTCAGATATGATTTCAAAGTGATTTGAATCTCGTACTTTGCATTCGGTTCCAAACTATTTGAGGTCAGTAGATAGAGCTCTCCTATATACTGCATAACCTAAATATCCTGATCCACTGCTCCTAGCAGCTATAGGTTTGTTTGTGCGCGCTCCGCTAAACCCTGTGAGTCTTGCTTAGCCATGCTTAGTTGTGATCTGATCCATCCGGTTGATGAATGTGGTCAATACGTGAATCTATTATGTCATGTTGTTATGATTTGAGTTAACTTTGATAACTTGACTAAATACTGGCATGGATGTGAGGCCACAATGGGTTGTGGCGTTTTGTCCTGTTCATGCCCCTAGGAGCGAGTTCTCGCCTTCGAAGCCAAGACTGAGAGTGCAACCACACGAGCGAGCCAATGAACCTCGCCTGACTAACTAACTTGTTTAGCCACATCCATGAGTCACGTAGTTCGATCTTTCCATCTGCGTGTGAGTCAGAAAACGATTTGGAGAAAACTTAGGGCGTGACCGGGACAAGTGATGGACGTACACGGATCTTGTTCCCAACTCACAGAACAGGTGCCGTCAGGAGGTGGCCAACTCCCTGTTGACGGGGTGGCCCTGTTTGGGTTGACTCATGGATAGGGTTACGCAAGGTAAAGGTCGGAGCCAACCACCCTCTGCCGCGCTCCCAAGGAGCGTACATGTGGCGTTAAGAGTCGGATGGTACGTGTGGGTAAAGTGTACCCCCTGCAGGGATAAATCTCCTCGAGAAGCCGTGTCCACGGTTACGGACGACTTGGCAACGGATTCTGTGATCATAGATAACTTGAACGGAATGGTTAGAACTTGTTAACATGAATGAAGGGTGCCTCCCCGGAGAAGCCGGGAGGGGTGATCCTTGTAGCATGTGAGGTGCTGGGAAATGATGTTGGTGGATGAAAAGCTGATGATCTCAGTAACTGGGTAGCTTTCTCATCTGTTTTCAAAATACTCCATGAGACGTGCTATTCCTTCCTCAACTTGCAAAACAAAGATTGCTTTACGCAAAATGGCCTGCATAAAACCCTTTTATGAAAGTAGCAGATATATAATAGGTTAACTAAGTCTTGTTGAGTACCTCCCGTACTCAGGTTTGCTTAATTTTGGTTCAGGAGAAGAACTCCATCGGTGATGATTCAACGTGGACATCGACGAGTAGTTTGGGGTTCCCAGGTAGCAGCCTGGAATCTATGGGCTGGGACGTCGCCTTATGTTGCGGCCTCTTAGGCCTTTTTGGTTCTTGTTGAGTAGCAACATAATTTGCCTTTCGTTGTCTGATGTAATGTTGGGTCGTGTGACCTCTGCTTGTAAGCTATACTCTAGTAACACTTGTTTAATAAAGTTCCATGTTTAGAGTACTGCTTTGATCGGTTGTTGGTTTCGAGCTCATCGTTATACAGTTTTGGCTATGCCTGCATAGTTGTCGCAGTCGAGGGGTTGTGGAGCCGATGATCCATGTCCGAGCCCGCCTGTCGATGTGATCGGCCTGGGGCGAGGTAACCCCAGTAACCCTCGATTGTTGTTGCACTTTCTGGACACATAGCATCTCTGTATAGCTTTGGTCCCGTTTCCTTCAGTTTCATTCGATTCGTGGACGCTTTGATATGCATAGTTGGTTATGACTAGCATGGATACAAGGAGTAGTAGACTGGGGATCCGGACTACGTGCCGATGAATCCAGTCTGCCTGCCGTTGTTTGTTGCGGACGGGGCTGGTAACCCTGAAGCCCTTGTGGGTCCATGTCTAGGAGCACATAACAGTATGTATATCTCTGGGTCCGGGGTCGTGACAGACGAGTACTGGCAAGCAAGACGCACAAGATACCAAAGTGTACCCGGCAACACCAAGTACAGATGCTTTGGGTTCAACGGAAGATAGGTGATACAAAAGTGCGGCAGCGGGCTGCCTAACCAACTACAGAGACACGCTACAACATCCGGCTAACAGAAAGGGATAAGATAGCGCATCGGAACCAACTACCACTAACCTCAAACAAACCCATCCTGGATCTCGCCCCTTATCCAAAGAAGCAATCCGAGGATAACCCACACAGTTGGATTAATGAAGGTTCAAGTTATTGTGTCAATAAGTCTATTACTAGTCAACATTAGTATTAATTAGGTGTAAGTTCTCTAATACTTGTTAGCCAGCCCTATCACCAAGTCATCCATAACCGCGGACAACACGACTTCTCGAGAAGATTTAACCCTGCAGGGATGCACCAATTTGGCCGTGCACGTAAGAATAACCCGCCAGGTGGGGATCAAACCCACCAAGCAGGCCACTCAACACAACCCAACTCTTCTTCGCATCAAGCCCAAAGAAGCCCGTGCAATTGAGCGCACGGCTAATCAAGCCCCACGAAGAAAAGGGGACCCTCATAGCACTCTAAGAACGTGTCTCCCTAAATGCCGACTACAAAAGTTACCACCCTGGCGCCAAGGGTTCGCACCTGCATATGCATGCGGCAAATGGAAAACCCAAACTAAATGAGGCGATTTGGACGAGATGCGAATCGAATCAAAGTTGAGGGGGCGCCCATACACGCTTCCCACATGCGGTTAGCGCGCTCATCATGGATCTAGAGGACAAGAACTTTTCCTGAGTTCGACTCTAGCAGGCCTCAAAACCATACCCGGCCTCCTGCCGGTGCCTTATCATCAAATTAGCATTACCTCAAACATTAACATGTTGTTGTTTAAACATCGAGCCCCCAGAACATAATAAATAAGGTAACAGAAATAACGGTCATCAGACTCGAGCATAAACAACCCTAAGCATGCTAGTAAGACACAGGCAACAAGCAACGGGGTTATAGGTGTGGAGGATAGGCTATATCAGGGTTACAGGATAACATGTGATAGGATCGGAACACAAGCAACGAATCTAAGGCTAGCAGGATAGACAACGGAAAGTATAGATATCCAGTGTGGAAAGGACATAATGGTTCATGTGAGTGAATACTTGCCTGCAAACTCAGTAGCCTGGTACTGGGCTAACTCCTCTGAAGTAGTGTCGTAAACCTCGTCTGTCTCAACGTCGTCGTCTATTCGAGAAGAAGCAAACAAACAACGCAGAGAGACAAACAATCAATAACATGGCATAATGCACAATCATGTTATGATGCATGGCAATTTAATTGATGCATCAAAGATAAGCTAGTTGACATGGTAACATAATTAAATGGGCCTATATGCAATTTGGATTGCATATGGAAAAGCCCACGAATTAAGTTTGGATTAAATGATCTACAAATAACCATCATGTGAAAGTTGATTAGGATGATGCATGGACGAAGAAAACAATCAGAAAACAACAATAGCTTCAATTTGAAATGTTGTTTACCAAGTTTGGAATTTTATTTATTAGGTTATGAGATTTGGCTTCTTAGATGGGTTACACAAGCATTTGATGTTTTCACCAATTTTAATTGTTCAAAATAGATCACAAAATTCATATTTGGAAAGAACACAAAATTTTATGTGGAATACATATTTCATTTGTTGACAATGGAATTAAAATGAATTAGTTATGAATTAAACAAGTTTAAACAAGATTTAAATGAATTTAATTCAAGTATAAAATTATTTGAATTTTTATTTGGTCAAAACATTAAATAAAATTCATATTTGAAAAGGTTATACTTTTCTGGTTTGAAAACATATTTTATATGTTCAAAAAGAATTTAGTTTGACCAAGTTATGAATTTAGCAATTTTAAATGATTTAAACAAGATTTAAATTATTTAACCAATTTTAATTATACAAAACAGGAAACAAAGTTTATATTTGGAAATCTTGTTCAATTTTGCATGGAAAACATATTTTACATGTGCCATTTGAATTAAATTTGAATTAGTTATGAATTTGACCAAATTTGAAATAGTTGTTTGAATTTGAATTTTTGAAACCATTTGAAATGTTCAAAACAGTATACAAATGGTTTAAACATGTAGAGAATTAAATTTTGTATGGAAAACATATTTTATTTATTAAATTTGGATTTGATTTGCAAAAGATATATGAATTTGAATTACCGGAGCTATTCTGTGATTTTAAAAGTTTCAGATTTGTTCCAAGGGCTTAGGTGCGAAAAAGAAATTCAGAAAAGGTCCCTGGAACCTTTTCTACGCAGGCAGAGCAACCCCTGGGTCACTAGCAGTAGGCCAGCACCCAGCTCTTGCCTGCGTGGCAGTGCGTGTGTGCGCTTGCGTGGCCACCACGTCGCTGACGGGTGGGGCTAGCATGGTTGCGTGGCAACGCGCAGCAAAAGGTGGGATTTAATCGCGCTGCGGGGGATCGAACCTGCGCCCTCGCGCTGCGCGCCGTTGGATCTTGCCACTGGGATGGCTCGACGGTGGTGATAGGAGAGGGATCCGTGTGGTTTTGAGGTGGATCCGCTCTGCTTAACTGAAACTGAACAAAAGGTTCAGTCTTTCTGAACCTGTCGACGGCGGAGGGAATCGGCGACAGAAACAGCGCGGCGACCACGATCGGGCGGCGCTGGGCGTGCGTGAGTGCGTGTTAGGGTACCAGGCAGAGTGTGGCATGCGTGCGTGTGCTTGGGCTGCCAGGAAGCGCACGGTGGCGTGCTCGACTACGGCCATGGCGACACGGTGGCGATCGTCCGACAGCGGAACGGCGAACCAGGAAGCAAAGGAGGAAACTTTGGCCGGGAATCGACAGAGGAGATCACCTTGGGGTGGTTGCGGTGGTCGTACGGGGTTGAGGGAGGTGGAGGTGACGAGCTCGTCGTCGAGGATCAGCGGCGCCCGGGGCTCAACGGAGATGTGGAAGGTGTCGAGGAAGAAACGGGGGTGCTGCTCATGCCCCTGGCTTGGCCGGAGATGCTCCCTAGCGTGCTGTCGACGACGGCGCCATGCTCCGCAACCTTCCCCCAACGATCGCCGGAAAAGCAGAGAGAAGGAAGGGAGAGAGAGAGAGGAGAAAATGGCGGCGGCGACGGAGATGGAGGAAGAGGGTAATGGCGCTAGGGTTTGGGGCCTCGGGTGGTAGATAAAGGGCGAGGAGAGGGAGCAGGTGGAGGGCGCGGTGGTGCGCCCTGCTGTCGTCAGGTGACGAGCACCGTACGGAGGAGGGAGAAGGGGCCGCGGGCCACGCTGCGCGCTGGCTGGGGTGGAGGTTGGGCTGGGCTGGCCCAGCTGGCTGGCCTGGTCTGCCTCCCCCAGCCCGATTTTTATTTTTTTTCTCTCTGTTTTTTTTTGCAGAAAAGAAAAGAAAGGAAAAGGAGAGAAATAGAAGGGATTTTGGGCTTAAAAATTTTGTGGATAATTTTGTATAAGCTATTTATTACAAAAGCCCAGCTGTGCGACTTTTTGTTTTCCAAATTTTTAAAATTTTGTTGCTGTTTGAAATTCAAATGGATTTGATTGAAATTTGCAATAATTGAATTATTGAAACTTAAGCAAGTTAAAAGTTTGGAATTTCAAGTTTATTGGAACCAAACAAATGGTTTGATTTGAAAGTTTTATTTGAAATAAATTGTAACAGAACAAGTATGAAACAAGGGTTTGAAATTTGGTTTAAAATTCAAATGGAAAACAAGTGAAAACAAATGCAATGTTCATGATGGAATGATGCAAACTAAATTTAAACAAAAAGCAAACATTCTAGGGTTGTTTTTCATACTTGGGATGTTACAAAACGCCCCCCTTGAAGGAATCGCGCCCCGAGATTCCTACTGAGAAGAGAAAAGGTCCGGATACTTCTTGCGAAGATCCTCTTCGGTCTCCCATGTTGCCTCTTTATCGGAATGATGGGACCACTGCACTTTTAAGAACTTGGTGCTCTTGTTGCAAGTTTTGCGCTCGGTCTCATCGAGAATTCGAATAGGGTGCTCCTCATAAGAGAGGTCTTCTTGCAGATCAATTGAATCATGATCAACTGCACGACCTGGATCTTTGAAGCACCTCTTGAGCTGTGACACATGAAACAAATCGTGCACCTTGGATAGCTTTTCTGGAAGTTCAAGACGATAGGCATTTTCTGCACGCCTTGAGAGAATGTTGAAGGGACCAATATATCTTGGTGCAAGCTTTCCTTTGACACCAAAACGATGAGTGCCTCTTAGGGGAGTTACACGGAGATATGCTTTGTCTCCAGCTGCATAGACCATGTCCCTGTGTTTGCTGTCATAGTAGCTTTTCTGACGAGACTGAGCAATCTTGAGATTGTCACGAATGATGCGAACTTTCTCTTCGGCCTCATTAACAATGTCAGGGCCTAAGAGTGAGCGTTCACCAGCTCCAGACCAATTGATTGGACTCCTGCATCTGCGGCCATAGAGAGCCTCAAATGGTGCCATGCCTAGGCTTGCCTGGAAGCCGTTGTTGTAGGAGAATTCAGCATATGGAAGACATTCCTCCCATTTAATGCCAAAGGAGAGACCACATGCTCTGAGCATATCCTCGAGAATCTGATTGACTCTTTCGACTTGCCCTTGAGACTGAGGATGGTAGGCTGTGCTGAACAGAAGTTTGGTGCCCAATGCTTCTTGAAAGCTTTTCCAGAAATGAGAAGTGAAGATGCTTCCACGGTCTGAGCTTATTTCCAATGGAACACCATGAAGAGGAACAATCTTTGCTGTGTAGAGCTCCGCTAACTGACTAGCTGAGATTGTCTCTTTGACAGGAAGGAAGTGAGCGACTTTAGTGAGTCGATCAATGACAACGAAGATTGCATCGTTGCCCCTCTTGGACTTTGGAAAACCAGTGACGAAGTCCATTTCAATCATGTCCCACTTCCATTCAGGGATTTTCAGAGGTTGGAGAAGACCGGCTGTTTTCTGATGAACTGCCTTAACACGTTGACAAACGTCGCATTCAGAAACGTATTGAGCAATTTCACGTTTCATGCTAGGCCACCAATACAGTGTCTTGAGATCCTGGTACATCTTTGTACTTCCAGGGTGTATGGAGAGAGGATTTTCATGAGCCTCCCTGAGAATGACATCTTTGAGACTTTGAATTTTAGGAACTGCAATGCGTCCTTCGAAGAACACAGTTCCCTTGTCATCAATTGAGAAGCACTCAAATTTCTCATTGCCTGCTTTGATGTGTTCTACAATCTTCTTGATTTCAGCATCACGAAGTTGTTCAGAACGAATCTTGTCCTCGAGAGTTGGACTGGCTGTCAAGTTCGCAAGATAGCCTTGAGGAACAAGACCAAGGTTGAGCTTCTGGAATTCTTCATGAAGAGGAGGTTGGCTTTCCATGATCATGAGATTATTGCAATACGACTTGCGACTGAGAGCATCGGCCATAACATTAGCCTTGCCTCGAGTGTAAGAAATGGTAAGATCAAAGTCTTTAATCTTTTCAATCCATCTCCTTTGTCTGAGGTTTAGATCCGGTTGAGTGAAGATATACTTCAGACTCTTATGATCGGAAAAGATTTCAGTGCGATTACCCAACAAGTATTGTCTCCATTTCTTGAGGGCAAACACAACTACTGCAAGTTCAAGGTCATGAGTGGGATAATTGAGCTCATGTGTGTTCAACTGACGTGAAGCATAAGCCACAACTTGACGTTCTTGCATAAGAACTGCACCTAGACCTTGGAGAGAAGCATCATAGAATATTTGGAAAGGTTTGGTAGGATCTGGGCCAACCAGAACTGGTGTAGAAGTGAGTTTAGTCTTCAGTAGATTGAAACTTTCATCACATTGTGGAGACCAGACGAACTTCTTGTCCTTCTTTGTGAGGTCAGTGAGAGGTTTGGCAAACTTGGAGAAATTTGGGACGAAGCGACGGCAATAGCTAGCCAAGCCAAGAAAACTTCTTACTTGCTTCACCGTCTTTGGAGGTTTCCAATCAACAATTGCTTTAACCTTTTCTGGATCAATGGCTATGCCCTTGGCAGAGATGACATGACCAAGGTAAGCAACTTCTGAAATCCAGAACTCACATTTGGAGAATTTGGCATAGAGACGATGCACGCGAAGCTTCATGAGAGTGAGACGAAGATGTTCTTCATGCTCTTCCTTGGATTTTGAGTAGACAAGAATGTCATCAAGATATACCACAACGAACTTGTCGAGGTATTCATGGAAGACAGAATTCATGAGTCGAGAGAAGGTCGCCGGTGCATTGGTGAGACCAAAGGACATGACGGTGAATTCATATAGACCGTAGCGAGTGGTGAAAGCTGTCTTTGGAATATCCTCTTTTCTGATCTTTATTTGATGGTAACCCATTCTCAAGTCCAACTTGGAGAATATTGAGGCTCCAGCATGTTGATCAAAAAGATCATCGATACGAGGAATTGGATACTTGTTTTTGATGGTCTTCTCGTTAAGAGGATGATAGTCAACAACGAGTCTCTTTGTGTGATCCTTCTTCGCAACGAACAGAGTTGGGCAACCCCAAGCCGAGGAACTAGGTTGAATGTAACATTTTTCCATGTACATATCAATTTTTTCCTTCAACAACTTCAGCTCGGGAGTTCCTATCTTATAGGGATGCTTAGAGATTGGAGCAGTACATGGTTCAAGTTCGATCACGAACTCAACAGCTCTGTCCGGAGGCATTCCTGGCAACTCTTCTGGAAAGACGTCAGGGAATTCGCAAACCACCGGAACATTTTCAAGTGAAGGTAGAGGTTTTGCATCGAGGGTGCACAGCTGAACGGAACTTGATTCATGTGGAGAATAGATTATCTGGCCAGAAGGGTGGGACATAGTTATTGACTTTTGAGCACAGTCAATCCTTGCTTTATTGGCCTTCAGCCAATCCATACCAAGAATGACATCAATGTCAGAACTTCCCAGCAACATGAGAGAAGCAAGGAATATGTGACCTTCAATTAGGATTTGATTGTCCTTACTTATCTTGGAAGTCAACATTTTAGATCCCGGGGAGTGAACAGTGATTTGATTGCTTAGTGGAACCACAATTAGGTTGTTTGTTGTGGCAAAGGTCTTTGACACAAAAGAATGTGATGCTCCGGTATCAAACAACACTTTAGCTGGAATAGAGTTTACGGGAAATGTACCGAGAACGACGTCAGGAGCTTCCTCAGCTTTGTCGATCTTGACATGATTCACCCTTGCGGTCCTCCCGACAGGCCTGTTGTTGGAGTTGATGGCCTTAGGCGGGGGAGCACGCACCATTGCCTGGTTTGTGTTAGGACGAGGTGGTGGTGGAGGTAGCTGCCTCTGCGTGCACTTGTCGGCGTAGTGTCCCGTCTGCTTGCACTTGTAGCAAGTGACGACACGAGGAGGCCCTGGCCTTGGCTGCCCCATCGAAGCCCTTTGATCATGTAGCTGAGCAGGGTTGGGTTGGCGGGGAGCGAAGCCTGGAGAAGCTTGGGCATATGGAGCCCGAGTGACAGCACCATTTGGTACCCAGATGCGGCGCTTCTGCGGAGGGGTGGTCATGTTGGAGGAGGAACCACCCTCACGCGAGTGCTTGCGAGACTCCTCGAACGCCTTGCGCCCATTTTCTTCATTGAGCGCGGTGTTAACGAGATCCTCGAAGCTGTTGGCCTTGATATTGGTGAGGGAATACTTGAGTTCCGGGTTAAAACCTCTGCGGAACCTTGCCATCTTCTTAGCTTCAGTGGACACCTCATCTCCAGCGTATCGAGCGAGGCGATTGAACTCACTCTGATACCCGATGACGTCCAACTTGCCCTGCTTGAGTGAGCAAAACTCTTCATGCATCCTTTCCATGAGACCATCTGGAATGTGGTGCTTCAGGAAGGCTTCCTTGAAACAATCCCACGTGACTGGCATCCCAGTTCTCATGGCCTGGAAGTTTTCCCACCAAGTAGCTGCCTGACCCTTCAGAAGATAGGAGGCATACTTGACCTTGTCTTCTTCAGCTACGTGTGCAATCTCCAGAGCCTTGGCTATCTCACGGATCCAGTCATCAGCGTCCAGAGGCTCGCGTGTGGCCACGAAAGCTCTTGGGCCCAGACTGAGAAACTCCTTGATGCTGACTCGTGGAGCTATCTGGTTGGTGTGCTGATTAGCCTGAAACTGGGCCATCTGCGTCATGACTTGGGTCATCTGAGTCAACAGCTCCGCGATTGGCGGTGGCTCAGGCGTGTTGTTCCTTGTTGGCGGCATCCTGAATGGAAATGCATTTTAGCACAACAATAGAAAAGGATAGACTTGGCAACCGAAAGAGAGATTATTCTGACGCATGAATAGATAACCAAAAGGTACACCATCACATGTTCAATTACATCAGAATATCCAACACACCATAAATGGTTCGAATGCCAAAGGATAACTAAACATAGCTAAGAATGGATACATCGGTACTCCCATGCTCATTACGCAGGACGGCGGCTAGGAGTACGGCGAGAGGTACGGTGAGGAGCACGCCCACGAAAGTAGGTGGAACGACGATCCACGTAGATCTGACGTGGTCTGAGACCGACTCTAGGCGTGGTGAAGTACATAGCGTCGACTCCCTGTGCTCCAAAGCGTGGAATCCCAGTGTAACCAGCACCAAAGTTAAGGAGTGGGCCTCTGATCGGCTCGTAACCTCCAGCATCTGGCAGACGACGCCCAACTGGCTGATCGAAACGTGCAAAGCGCTCGTCTCCAACAAAGTCTGTGGTGTAAGTCGCCAGACGAGTCAAAGCAAGGTAAAGCTGCTCTCTGACTGAAGCCAACTCCTGAGATAGTGTGCGGGCAACTGCGTCACTGTGCCTCACAAACTGAGCGGTGGTGTGCAGCCTGGAGTTATCATGCTCGTAAACATCCAAGTTGTCGTAGAGAGTGAAGTGAGTTCCCTCCGAAGTGATGTAACCACGGGGGATGTGGCGATAGATAGAATCGTCAAATCCCCAGTAGTCAGCACGAAGGACGGTGAGACTCACATAAGCTGCCTGCTGCACAGCCATATCCACTGTGGAACCCACTGCCTCGTAGCGGTGGACTACGCTCATGCCATCATCTGACAGAATGTAGACGATAGCCTGGTAGTAGGTCTGGTCAAACTCTCGCTGCTGCTCGTAGACCTGGTACTCTGGTGCCCAACGGAAACCCAGAAAAGTGACCATGTCTCTCAGCATCTCCGGATAACCGGCAGTGCTCTCGCAACGAGTCATACGAACCACCTGCGGGTAGAACCTGAGATCCATCTGCAGATGATTGGGGAAGCTTTGATTAGACGCCGGTAGAAGAACTGAAGTGGAAAGCAACAACAAGGTTTCAACGGACGAAAAGGATGTTGAGAAGAATAGGATATCGAAGCAACATTCGGGAAACACGAGACCAAACTCTCCTGAGGTACTACGGAAAAACCCATCCGGGCTTCTAAAGGATCAATATCTACTGCTTAAGGAATAGAGGATCTGCTTCCGGGGCTTATGTGCCTCCGTTCTCAATCGTGAGTAGGCAACATGATAAATCATGTCACAACCACCTCCATTCCTATGGTCTAGTAGATATAACCATCCTAGAGAAACCAGGATACGTGAAATCCTAACTTGAAAGTTTAGATGAGAAGAGAAAACAACGTTGCACTTCCTTACCAGAAGAGGGAGGGTGGGTGGGGAAAGAAATAAAAGAACAGAATTCCTACTCTCACGTTTCATTTTTCCTATATAGGTACAAAATAGTTTCTAGACTCAACTGCGACCAGTAAAAGGGATCCTACAGGCAGAAAACATAAGCATTTGATGGGTTACACAAGAATTTGATGTTTTCACCAATTTTAATTGTTCAAAATAGATCACAAAATTCATATTTGGAAAGAAAACAAAATTTTAGGTGGAATACATATTTCATTTGTTGACAATGGAATTAAAATGAATTAGTTATGAATTAAACAAGTTTAAACAAGATTTAAATGAATTTAATTCAAGTATAAAATTATTTGAATTTTTATTTGTTCAAAACATTAAATAAAATTCATATTTGAAAAGGTTATACTTTTCTGGTTTGAAAACATATTTAATATGTTCAAAAAGAATTTAGTTTGACCAAGTTATGAATTTAGCAATTTTAAATGATTTAAACAAGATTTAAATTATTTAACCAATTTTAATTATTCAAAATAGGAAACAAAGTTTATATTTGGAAAGCTTGTTCAATTTTGCGTGGAAAACATATTTTACATGTGCCATTTGAATTAAATTTGAATTAGTTATGAATTTGACCAAATTTGAAATAGTTGTTTGAATTTGAATTTTTGAAACCATTTGAAATGTTCAAAACAGTATACAAATGGTTTAAACATGTAGAGAATTAAATTTGGTATGGAAAACATATTTTATTTATTAAATTTGGATTTGATTTGCAAAAGATATATGAATTTGAATTACCGGGGCTATTCTGTGATTTTAAAAGTTTCAGATTTGTTCCAGGGGCTTAGGTGCGAAAAAGAAATTCAGAAAAGGTCCCTGGAACCTTTTCTACGCAGGCAGAGCAACCCCTGGGTCACTGGCAGTGGGCCAGCACCCAGCTCTTGCCTGCGTGGCAGTGCGTGTGTGCGCTTGCGTGGCCACCACGTCGCTGACGGGTGGGGCCAGCATGGTTGCGTGGCAACGCGCAGCAAAAGGTGGGATTTAATCGCGCTGCGGGGGATCGAACCCGCGCCCTCGCGCTGCGCGCCGTTGGATCTTGCCACTGGGATGGCTCGACGGTGGTGATATGAGAGGGATCCGTGTGGTTTTGAGGTGGATCCGCTCTCCTTAACTGAAACTGAACAAAAGGTTCAGTCTTTCTGAACCTGTCGACGGCGGAGGGAAACGGCGGCAGAAACAGCGCGGCGACCACGATCGGGCGGCGCTGGGCGTGCGTGAGTGCGTGTTAGGGTACCAGGCAGAGTGTGGCGTGCGTGCGTGTGCTTGGGCTGCCAGGAAGCGCACGGTGGCGTGCTCGACTACGGCCATGGCGGCACGGTGGCGATCGTCTGACAGCGGAACGGCAAACTAGGAAGCAAAGGAGGAAACTTTGGCCGGGAATCGACAGAGGAGATCACCTTGGGGTGGTTGCGGTGGTCGTACGGGGTTGAGGGAGGTGGAGATGGCTATGCGGCGATGATATTCAGAGCAGCCGCGGCGGTGACGAGCTCATCGTCGAGGATCAGCGGCGCCCGGGGCTCAACGGAGATGTGGAAGGTGTCGAGGAAGAAACGGGGGTGCTGCTCATGCCCCTGGCTTGGCCGGAGATGCTCCCTAGCGTGCTGTCGACGGCGGCGCCATGCTCTGCAACCTTCCCCCAACGATCGCCGGAAAAGCAGAGAGAAGGAAGGGAGAGAGAGAGGAGAAAATGGCGGCGGCGGCGGAGATGGAGGAAGAGGGGAATGGCGCTAGGGTTTGGGGCCTTGGGTGGTAGATAAAGGGCGAGGAGAGGGAGCAGGTGGAGGGCGCGGTGGTGCGCCCTGCTGTCGTCAGGTGACGAGCACCGTACGGAGGAGGGAGAAGGGGCCGCGGGCAGCGCTGCGCGCTGGCTGGGGTGGAGGTTGGGCTGGGCTGGCCCAGCTGGCTGGCCTGGTCTGCCTCCCCCAGCCCGATTTTAATTTTTTTCTCTCTGTTTTTTTTTGCAGAAAAGAAAAGAAAGGAAAAGGAGAGAAATAGAAGGGATTTTGGGCTTAAAAATTTTGTGGATAATTTTGTATAAGCTATTTATTACAAAAGCCCAGCTGTGCAACTTTTTGTTTTCCAAATTTTTAAAATTTTGTTGCTGTTTGAAATTCAAATGGATTTTATTGAAATTTGCAATAATTGAATTATTGAAACTTAAGCAAGTTAAAAGTTTGGAATTTCAAGTTTATTGGAACCAAACAAATGGTTTGATTTGAAAGTTTTATTTGAAAAAAATTGTAACAGAACAAGTATGAAACAAGGGTTTGAAATTTGGTTTAAAATTCAAATGGAAAACAAGTGAAAACAAATGCAATGTTCATGATGGAATGATGCAAACTAAATTTAAACAAAAAGCAAACATTCTAGGGTTGTTTTTCATACTTGGGATGTTACACTAGGTGGCTCCCCACCTCTCCAACATAGACGGACTTCTGTTGATAAGGAACTACGGGAAACATATCCTTGTATCCGTGTTTACACTTGTAGTTTTCTTGTGCCTTGCATATTACTTCTGTTGCATACTTGTTTCTTGTCACCTAGGGAGTTCATCTAGTTGCATATTTAGTTAACCTTGTCTTTTACTTGTTAAATCCCATCTAAAAGTGAAAAGGTTTTAAAATTTGTAGGTCACCTATTCACCCCCTTCTAGTTGACCATAGTGTACTTTCAGTAAACCCCCGTGTCACCATTGTTTTCCTTAGAGAGCTCCCCTCCCGAAGCCTTCTGAGGTGCGAGAGAACGCGATTAGCCCCTAGTGTTTGAACCTTTAGGAGCTACCCTGTTGTTGAGAGAACAACTTCTACGACATTTGGTGCGCCAGGTAGGGGGCTAAGGCGTTTTTCTCGCATTTCCGCCACCATGGTTGCCTCGCTTTCCGACCGAGCCCTCCGTCAGGCTCGCTACTGGAAGTGGACCGACATCGGCAGCCTCGTCACTAGTTTCTCCAACATCGGTCTCCTTGTCGGGGGGTTACCCCCGAGTAGGGGTAAGGCATGTGCTAAAGTGAAGGTCAAGTTACTTTTGACCGGGTAGACGGCTACCCGGGTACTTGCTACCCGGAAGGTTTCTATCTGGCCGTATCCACTGAATGACAAGAGAAGATATCGAGGAAGTTATATTCGTTCGAGTAAAGAAGTTGGTCCGAGTTGATGGATGGCAATCCTACTCGGGCCAGAAATAAATGGAGTCGTTCTGACAAGGGATCCCGCGTATCATGTGTCCGTACAGGCATGCAGGTCAACTTACTAGATTCGTGATCATCCGTGACGCGGGTGGTGGCAGAGGGTTAGGCAGCCTTCCTGTCTTGTCAAGTACAGAGGGGACATGACAGGATGGGGGTCTACGCTGTGAGGCTGACAGAGTGGACAGGAGCTGCTCCGCGCGAGATCTCGGAAGCGTGCCGACATCACAGTGGTTAAGTCACACCACCATACCTTTTAGTCTTTGTTTATTTGGCTGGGCACCAGTATATAAGGTGCCCTGCCCCCTCCTGCGCGAGGGACGTTGCTTGACTCCGCATTTATTGCTAGAGACAACACTAGAGCTAGAGAGAGTTGCCGAGTGACTACTCGGTTGAGAGGCAAACTTGTACTGTGGCTACTCGGAGATCATACATACATAGAGATAGGCAGGAGTAGGGGTGTTAGCTCCACACGAGGGCCCCGAACCTGGGTAGTTCTTGGTGTTTGCAGTGTTACTCACGCGCGGCTACTCGCCGTTCGATCCCTCCCCGGGTTCCCCCAGCGTCCATCGGCCCCAAACATTAGCCATCCCATGGAATCTGCCGTGATACCACCACTCAACAGAGGGTGCTGCCGCGGGTAGCTATGCAGCCGCAAGAAGTTGTGGTCGCAGCCAACCCAGCTGTGCAACTCGCAGCTGTGCAGAAAGACCGCTACGACGATGGCTATTCGGTGATGGGGCTGGCCGGATATGCTGATCCAAGAGACGTCACTGATTGCCTCGGTGACCGGATGCTGGAGCCATCTGATGCAAGGTACAAGCTGGACCAGATCAACCGGTCTGCGCAACTCGCGACGAGGGGGCCACCCGGCCCTGAATGCTTTGGCCGCCGCATCATGGAGGAGCCGTCCGTGAACCATTTTCAGCTGGCGAGAGGGACCAAGTGCTATGATGGCAGCACCAAGCCGGAAGACTGGCTGAGTGACTATGTTACCGCTGTGCACATCGCAGGGGGCAACAGAAGATGGGCTGTGCGGTATGTTCCGTAGATGCTAGAGGGTCGAGCTCGGACTTGGCTCAACAACCTGCCCAAGGACAGCATCAACTGCTGGTTGGACTTCTCGGAAGCTTTCATCAGCAACTTCACCAGCACTTACAAGAGGACGAATAGGCCGCAACAGCTGTCCGCTTGCAAGCAGCGAGAAGAGGAGACTGACCGAGAGTATCTTACTCGGTGGAGCACTTTGAGGAACACCTGCGAAGGTGTGAATGAGGCTCGGGCCATTACCTGGTTTGCTCAGGGATGCAGGCATGGAAGTATGTTGTGGCAGAGGCTACAACGAGAGATGCCGAGTACGCTCGCCGAGACAATCAAGATTGCAGATATGTATGCACTCGGCAACCCTACTCAGCCTCTGCTCGATTCTCCTGAGCCGATAAGGAAGCACTATGATGGTAACAGACGCAACGAGTTCCGCAACAAGCGCAGAGGTGACCGCATTGATACTCGGTATGATCCCGAGGAGGTGAATGCTATGACTACGGCTGCTGGGAGTAGCCAAAGGCAAAAAACTGCTGGAGCCTAGTACGGGCAAAACCAGAATCAGGGCCAAGGCATCAAGAAGCCATACAATGCTCCTCAGCAGGGTAGCGGCAACCCAGAACCAGTTTACATCTTTGAGAACATGAAGGTTGGGCCATGCAGTCTCCATACTCGGCATTCGACTAGGCCGGCCAACCACACTACTCGGCAGTGCAGTTGGTGGGACCGCATCAAGAATGAAGACCTGCCCCCTCCTCCTCCCCTGCCGCTCTCGGGAGCCAATGTGAAGCCTATCCGGGCAGCTGTTCCCAGGCCTGCAGGCAATCCGAGAAGGGAGAACGTGAACTAAGTGGCTCAGGGAGCCAACCGCAACTACAACAACCGCAACAACAACCACAACTTCTACACCCGCAACAACAACAACAACAACAACAAACAAGGCAACAACAACAACGGCAACAATGATGGTGGAGACCGCAATCAGTACCAGGAGCACCATGAGAGTTCCATGATCTTCACCACCGAGCCAGACGACAAGCAGTCGCAGCGCAGGCGCGCGATGGAGGTAAATGTCGTGATCCCGGTTGTGCCTCACTATCTACACTGGTGCGACCAGGAGGTTACTTGGTCCAAGGCTGATCACCCCAAGGTGATGCCTAATCCGGGTACCTATGCACTGGTGGTAGATCCCACTTTCTTGGGAACTCAGAAGAATGTCAGGTTCAACAAAGTGCTGATTGATAACGGCAGCAACATCAACATCCTGTACCGAGATACACTGGAGAAGCTCGGCCTTGCCGAGAACATGCTGCTACCCAGCAGGACCACATTCCATGGAATTGTGCCGGGAGTATCTTGTGCTCCAATCGGCCGCATCTGGATAGATGTCCGATTCGGCACCAGGGAGAACTGCCGCACCGAGTGCATCCAGTTCGAGGTGGTTGATCTTCAGAGCCCCTACCATGCTCTTCTCGGTAGGCCTGCCCTCACCAAGTTCATGGCTTCAACCCATGTTGCTTACCTGAAGATGAAGATACCTGGTCCCAATGGTGTCATCACAATTGCGGGGGATTACAAGAGATCCTTGGAGTGTGCCTCTGCTAGTGCTCAGCTGGCGGAATCCATGGTCATTGCGGCCGAGAAGAAGAAGATGTACGAGGTGGTGGCTATGGCGCAAGCAGCGCAAGGTGGTGCGCCTGGCATGCCGAGTTCCCAGTATGGGACTGCGTTCCAGGCGTCCTAGGAGACAAAGAAGGTCCAGGTCGATCCTGAGTTCCCAGACCGTGTTGCCATCATTGGCACCAGGTTGGGAGAGAAATAGGAAAGCGAGCTCATCCACTTCCTCCGTGAGAATTGGGATGTATTTGCATGGTCCAATGAGGATCTGCCGGGTGTCCCGAGGGAGTTGGTTGAGCACTCGCTACATGTGCGTCCTGACGCCAAGCCAGTCAAGTAGGCTATGCGCCGCTTTGGTGATGAGAGGAGGAAAGTTATCGGTGATCAGATCACCAAGTTGCTGGTGAGCAACTTTATCATGGAGGTGTTGCATCCGAATTGGTTATCCAACCCAGTTATGGTCGAGAAGAAGAAGGATGACCCCAAGGCCGATACGGCATGGCCCATGTGCGTGGACTACACCGACTTGAACAAGGCCTGCCCCAAGGATCCATTCCCGCTACCCCGCATAGATCAGGTGATCGATTCCACTGCTGGTTGTGAGCTTTTATCTTCCATAGATGCCTACTCTGGTTTTCATCAGATAGCTCTCAACCCGGATGATCAAATAAAGACTGCCTTTATTACCCCGTACGGGGCTTATTGCTATCGTGTCATGTGCTTTGGGTTGCGGAATGCTGGGGCTACCTATCAGAGATGCATGCAGAAATGCTTGCATGACCAAATTGGCAAGAATGTGCAGGTGTACGTAGATGACATTGTCATCAAAACGAATAAAACACATACTCTGCTTGGTGACATTGAGGAAACTTTTGCCAACTTGCGCAAGTATAGGATGAAGGTGAATCCGACTAAATGCACCTTTGGCGTCCCGACTGGCAAGTTACTTGGCTTCTTGGTTTCTTGCCGGGGCATTGAGGCCAATCGTTCAAAGATAAAAGCTATTGAGAGCATGTCTTTGCCGAGATCCCCGAAGGATTTGCAGAATTTCACCGGATGCCTGACTTCTCTGAGCCGCTTTCTGGGCAGAATGGGCGACAAGGCTTTGCCTCTCTATCAATTGATGAAAAAGAGTGACAAGTTCGTCTGGACACCACAAGCTGATGTGGCATTCAAGGAGCTGAAGGCCATGCTGGGTAGCGCTCCCATCCTGGCTAGTCTGCTACCCAAAGAGCCAATGTTGCTCTATATTGCAGCTACCAACCGAGTAGTCAGCGTGGTGATTGTGGTGGAAAGAGAAGAGGAAGGCAAGACTGTGCAGCGGCCAGTGTACTATCTGAATGAAGTGCTATTTAACTCCAAGAAAAACTATCTGCACTACCAGAAGATGACATATGGTGTGTACTTGGGTGCCAAGAAGCTGAAGCACTATTTCCAAGAGCATCCCATGACGGTGGTGAGTTCTGCTCCCATCTCGGACATCATGGGCAACAAGGATGCAAGTGGCAGAGTAGCCAAGTGGGCAATCGAGCTGGCCACGTACACTCCCTTGTACGCGAGAAGAGAAGCCATCAAGTCACAAATTCTGGCGGATTTCTTGGTGGATTGGGCCGAGGTGCAGTATGAGCCTCCCTTGCCGGAAACCAATTTCTGGAAGATGCATTTTGATGGCTCCAAAGTGAAGGAAGGCCTTGGTGCTGGCGTAGTGCTTACGTCACCCAAGCGAGATCAACTCAAGTACGTGCTACAGATTCATTTCAAGGCATCTAACAATGTGGCAGAGTACGAGGCAGTGGTGCATGGTTTGAGAGTAGCCAAGGAGATTGGGGTGCAGCGTATCGCTTGCTATGGCGACTCGGACTTAGTGGTGCAGCAAGTATCCGACACTTGGGATGCCTTGGATGCCAATATGGCGTCTTATCGGTTTCTGGTGCAAACCATGACTGGCTTCTTTGAAGGGTGTGAATTTCATCACATACACCGAGCTGAGAACCATGCAGCGGATGCTCTGTCCAAGTTGGGGTCTTCTCGGCAGTTTATCCCGCCTGGGATTGCCTTGGAGCATTTGAGAAAACCATCTATCAAGCCATCCCCAACTCGGAGTCTATCTTTGTTCCTTCGCTGCCAGGAGAAGAAGCTGTTCCTATGGAGATTGATTGGGAGGCTGCAAAAGAGAACCCGGGGACTGCCGTCTCCAACCCGGGGACTGGCACCTGCAACCCGGGGACTGTCCCTTCTTACTCGGGGACTGCCCCTCCTAACTCGGGGACTGTCGCATTCATTGAGGGGGTCATTTCCGAGTAATCAGGGACTCGGGACCTTGCCCCCAACTCATAAGAGATCTTGGCGGTTGATCCAATGGAAACGGACGAACCAGTGTTTCCCATCCGGGAGACACCGAGTTGGGCTCTGCCCATATTTTCCTTTCTGAAAGATGGCACCTTGCCGAGTGACGAGGTTACCGCTAGGCAAATTCAGAGAAGATCCAAGGGCTATACTATCTTCAAGGAGGTACTGCATAGAAGGAGTCCTACTGGCGTGCTGCAACGCTGCGTTGAGCCAGAAGAGGGAGAAGAGATTCTGATAGAGATACATCAGGGAGAATGCGGTCATCACGCCTCTTCTCGGGCTCTAGTCAACAAGGCTTTCCGGCATGGGTTCTTTTGGCTCACTGCCTTGAAGCAAGCTGAAGATATTGTGAGAAAGTGCAACGGATGTCAGAGATTTGCAAGTAAGATTCATATGCCAGCTTCCGAGTTGAAGACCATTCCCATTACTTAGCCATTTGCAGTTTGGTGTTTGGACATGGTAGGACCTTTCAAGCCGGCTACAGGCAACATGACTCACATCCTAGTCATGGTTGACAAGTTCACCAAGTGGACTGAGGTCAAGCCTATTCGGAAATGTGATGGAGCCACTGCTGTGAGTTTCCTGAAGGATGTGATCCTGAGATACGGCTACCCGCACAACATCATCACTAATAATGGCACAAACTTTGCTGAGGGAGCTTTTGCAATATTCTGCAGAGAGAAGCGGATTCGGCTAGATGTTGCATCTGTTGCGCATCCGGCCTCCAATTGGCAAGTTGAGAGAGCAAATGGCATGGTGCTATCCGGCATAAAGCCAAGGCTGATTGGGCCATTAAAGTGAACCCCTGGGTGTTGGCTGGACGAGTTGCCGGCGGTGTTGTGGAGTCTAAGGACTACCCCTAACCGATCAACTGGGTATACACCATTCTTCCTGGTATATGGAGCTGAGGCCGTGTTGCCCACTGACCTAGAGCATGACTCGCCCCGAGTAACCCTCTAAACGGAGGCGGAGGCGGGAGAAGCTCGAGAAAATGATGTTGACCTGCTAGAAGAAGCAAGAGAGTCAACTCTGTCACGTTCAGCTATTTATCAGCAAAACTTGAGGCGTTATCACAGCCGGAAAGTAACCCAAGGGTTTTCCGAGAAGGAGACATGGTCCTTAGGATCGTGCAACGCATGGCCGGTATGCACAAGCTATCCCCTCCGTGGGAAGGGCCTTTCATTGTGAGTAAGGGTCTGCACAATGATGCCTACTATCTAGTTGACGTACAGGCACCTAAGAAGAACAGACCGGATAAAGCCGGAGAGGAATCTAAGCCCCCTGGAATGTAGCTCTACACCGAAATTTTCATTCATGAGCAAAATGTGTATGTACTTCCTCACCCGAGTTAAATTCTAGTCGGCATTCCGAATTCGAACTCGGGGACTGCCCTTGCTCAAATTGCTCCATGTGTTTACTCTGTTTTACTTTGTCTATTCAGTTGAACCACTTAGAATTTCAAAAGCATACGTAGTAGTGTGTTTAAACCCACGAGACAACTCTGCGACTCTGCTGCTATCCGCAACCCGGCTTCATGGCAAGCCAGAGAACAAGCCAAAGGGTCAATGGACACATGAAAAATTGCTAAGGAAAGGAAACGTGTGGCAACCGAGTAGAGTGTTTTTTTACTGTTTTTTCTTTTTCGGCTAAGTGGTGGGCAACGTTACCATGCATTTTTCTAAGTAGCTAAGTTTTTTAAACTCAAACTTTGAAATCTTGTGACTCGACTACCAAAAAAGCAACAAGTTGTAGGTAAGAGCTGAGACAAAAAGAAAGAGTGGATAAAAAAATGCAACTCGGGGACTTGCACAGAAACGCAACCCGGCATTAAGCCAGAGTTGCTAAAACATCAAAATGAAATAAAACCGAGTAGCAACGAAGACATAATTGTACGGTTACATCCACACCCGGCATCCCGGGGATCTGATCAAAGTTTAAGGCAAAGTTTGCAGGAATTACATAACGGTAGAATCGGCGTTATCAGCATCGACGTTGGCGGAGGCAGCTGGCTCGGAGGTTGCTGTGGCGACCGAGATGGGATCCGTGGCAGAGGTGGACGCGGCAGACTGGGTCCTGGGCAGCGGGTTGACACCAGTTGGCGCAGCAGCAGTCGCGCCCATCTCGGGAGCTGGCTGCTCGATCACCATCTCGGTGGTGATGGTGGTCTCCTGAGCACTGGGTTGCGCCTGCTCGACCTCTGTGTCGGTGGACAACTCGGACTCCTCCGGGTTGACCAGCTGCTCGGTCCCCTAGATTCTCTGGCCTTCCCCTTCTCGGATGCTCTCTTGGCGGCATCATCCTCAGACTCGGCGTCATCTTCATCATCCTCATCACCCTCTTCTTCAGGTTCTGTGTCCGGCTCGGGGAGGCCCTCGATGTAGGTGGCGGTGTCGGCGTAGGAGGCGATCTCGTATGCCACCGCCTTTCGGCGCGTGACGCAGTCGGGGTTCTCGGTCCACTTGGAGTCTTCACGGATCGTGAGGATCCTGCTGAGATCCAAGTTCTCGTACCAGCTGATGATGAAGTGTAGCAGCTCGTCAGCTCCTGCCCAAGCTGCAGAGGTGCGCCACTTCTTCAACTCGGCCTTAACTCCGTCCAGGTGCTCGGAGATCTCGCTGAAGGTTTCTGGAACATCTTGGTCCGGGCAGAACAGCTTGTGCAAGTTGAATCCAGTGGACACCATGGAGGTGCCCAGGCCCTTGAGGGAGCGGATCTGCGTCTTGATATTGAGGAGATAGTCATCGATGGTAGAAGTATTGTCAATAGGCAGACCAGTTGCAGCCCGGATCTGTCTCGCCTTGTCCAAAGCAGGCACACTAGCAGAGCGGATCTCCGGGAAGATATCTAGATAAGGAACTAGTAAGAGTCAGAAACAGAGACCGAGAAGAAGCAAAACCGGGTAGGAGAAGGCAGAGTAGAGAAAATCAAGCCAAGAGCAGAGTAAAGGGAACTCATACTCTAAGTCCACCAGCAGGGCTCCCAGCTTGATCTTCCAGTCGGCCTCGTTGGAGATATGCCTATCTTGGATACGGCGCGAATTTTTGCGATCTGGGTAACGAGAAGCCGGTTGTGTTCCTTCAGCATCGAGATCTCCATCTCGAGCGTATTCTGCTTGGCCTTGGCGGTCTTCTCAACCTCTTGCCTCTCGTTGCCTTGCTGGATGGCAGCCTCAAGGGAAGCCTTCAGTTTGACCTGTATCTTCTCATACTCCACCCTCTCGACGGTGCGCTCTTTCTCGATCTCTGCCTCTAGGGTTTGCAACTGCTGCTGCACCTCGGCAGGCATAAGGCAGTGCAAATGTTGCTCCCGGAAGTTCTTATATTCTTCTGCGAAGAGAAAAGCATTGTCAGCAGAGTAACCAAGTAAAAAGAAACACAAGTGCAGAGAAGAAAGACAACTCACCCTCCAGAGTAGCGATCTTGCTCTGGGCAGAGGCAGCAAAGACTTCGCAGTCGCGATGCTTTTCCATCAGTTCCTTGAGCTTGCCTGCAGAGAAAACAATGATAAAGAAAAAAAGCAAACACGGGTGTAAACACAAAACACACAAACCGAAATGCTGAAAGCTTACCTTCAACTTTTAAGATCTGGAGAGTGCGGTCCAGTGCCATCTGCTCCATTGCATCGCCGTCTTTCTTCTCGGCTTCAAGAGTCCCGATACTGTCCTTGGCGATGCGGTGGTTCCAGAGTAGCCGGCGGAACACTCTCGTCCTCTTCTGGACGCTATTCTGCAGAGAAGAAGAGAAAAAGTGTAAGTGGTTTGGAAGATCTGGCCCGAGTAGATGGCAACTCGGTTGAGTTTTCGCCTACTCGGCCCGAATCTCGGGGACTGGAGGAATGGCTAAGAGGGAAAGAGAAAAAGAGAAGAGAAAGGAGAAAACAACAACTCGGAAAATGCAAGAAGGAGAAAAGAGACTTACAACATAACTCTGCTCGATGTCCTCGGCGTTCTTGCGCATGTCGAACAGCTTCCCGGCCAAGCTGCAGGTGGGGCTGGCTATCGTCATCGCGATAGAACCAACATCGGCTTTGTTCCAGTCGGTGCGGTAGTGGTCGATCTGGCCCAGCTCAAGACCATTCCAGGTGGGATTGCCATGTGCTTTGCTGCTCCAAGCTTGGTCGACGTAGCCTACTCGGTCCAAGATGGCAGTAAGGCCCTCCCCCTCGATCTCGTCATCTTCTTCGCCACGCGAGAAGAGCTCAGGAGTCGCTGCTGCCTGCTTGCCCTTGGACTTGGTGGTCGCCACGGCTTGGCCTTCTTTCAGAGCGGCTAGTTTCCCCTCTCCCTTGGACAGTGCGATTTCATGGCGCTGAGACAAAGTCATCATATATTCCGGATAGGTGGGTTGCGCGCGGCCGCCGACACCAGCACTCTGCTTCTCGACGGGACCAGTGGCCCCAGAAGCAGCCGGGTTGGTGCTGGAGGTGCGCGCGGAAATTGTTAGCTGCTTGCTCTTCACCAGCTTCCCGGCTTGCACGCCCTGCGGCTTGGGGGGCGGCATCTGCTGCCCGTCTTGCGAAGCGTTGCGCTTTGGCTGATGCCGGGTAGGCTCGGTTCCAGACTTAATGATCTTCCTGGTGCTGGGAGTAGTGTCTGGCCGAGAAGCAGGTTCGGGCACTTGGCGAGTAGACTGAGTTGGTGGAGGTGATGGTGCAGATTGAGTTGGTGGAGGAATCGGTGCGCTGGGTGGAGTCTTCTGCTGGGTTGGAGGCACTGGAGGCCGGCTACTGGGTGCAGCGTCGGGCTGCACTTGGTCTTGGCGTATGGGATCGACCACGTCTTCTTCTATCCGCTGCTCTGCAGCGGGATCGGGCCTTGCGTCAATAATGTCTTCTACCCACGGCCCGGCCATGAGATCATCTTGCGCAGCATCGTTGGTTTCTTGCTGCTGCTCGGGGGTGGCGATGGCCGCTCCAGGGCGGCATGATTGTCTTGCTGCCCAGTAGCGTCTTCCGTATTTTCCCCAGCTGATGCAGCTGGGCGAGATGGCGGTGTCTCGTCATTGGCAGCATCTCGGGCAGCTTGCTGCGCGTCCAGTTGCTGCTGCTCGGAGAGGGGATCAATGTCATCACCGGCGCCGGGATCTTCTTCTACATCGACAGGGGAGGACGCACGCGCCCTAGCCTGCTGGTCCTGGTCGTCATCTCCATCCGAGAGCTCCACGAGCTGCTCGGGGGGGCACATGTGTTTTATTCTTGGATCGAGTTGGGGCCGCAGCAGCATCAGCGTCGAGAGGGGCGCTGGAAGAAGAAAGTTCAGAGAGGAAGCGGAGAGAGGAAGAAGGAAAAAGCGCAACAGGAAGCGGCAACAAATCAAAGTTTACTCCGAGGAAACACTTACCCTTTGCTGGTAGGGGCTGTCCGCTTGCGGGATGCAACGACTTTATTTCCGCCTTTCTTCTTAGCTCTCTTGGAGGGGGGGTTCCTGGGTACCACTGCCAACCCTTTTTCGAGTGCTGGGAGCCGCCATGGATAGAGGATCAACCTCCAGAGGTTCCTCCTCGTCGTCCAGATCTGGCTCCTCTGCAGAGTAGAGGAAGAAGGAAATTCAGAAACAGAGAAGGAAAGCAAAGGATGCTACTAGTGAGCAGAGAGATGAACTCGGTCACCTTCTTCATTTTTGGACCAATCCCGAATAAAGGGACTTGCTCGAGACTTACCGGGTTGAACGACATTGGGGATATACAGGGTGTCCTGAGTATCATAGGCAGTCTTGTCATCCTCGTCGCGGTCCTTGGTCCAGTTGGCGGTGAAGACTTCATTGTCCTGTTCTCGCTGGCGCGGGATGTCCTGTGATTGCAAACAGAAAGCACAGGGAGTTTAGTTCTCAGCTAAGGAGTTCTACTCGGGATAGCATGCAAACACAAAGCATATTAAGCTAAGGAGGTCTACTCGGGATAGCATGCAAACACAAAGCATATTAAGCTAAGGAGCTCTACTCGGGATAGCATGCAAACACAAAGCATATTAAGCTAAGGAGCTCTACTCGGGATAGCATGCAAACACTAAGCATATTAAGCTAAGGAATTCTATTCAGTATCGGAGTGCAAACACAAAGCACAGAGCACTAACCTGTTCGATGGGCTTGGAGCGGCTATACGGCACGAATCCGTATGCCCAGTTCTTGGCGAGGGAGGTCTGCATGATGGACCTGGCCCAGATAGCCACATCCGCCTTGCTGAGCTCGAACATCGTTGTCCGAGTACAGTCCCGAGCACCTCCCACGTAGCACATCTTGTGCACTCGGTGCTGTAGCGGGAGTACTCGGCGCGAGATCCAGCAGGCGATGGGGTCGTCCTGGATCATCCCTGCCGTCACCAGCTCGGTGAGGCGCTTCTCGACCGAGTCAACATCCGCTACCAACTTCCTCGGATCATAGCCCCAATTCTGCCCGGAGGGCGACGAGTTGACGAATTTTGGGAGCCCTATCCTGTCTTCTATGGGCTTTCCTTCCTCGGAAGCTACGTTCTTGACGTAGAGGAACCCGCGCTGCCATTTGCGCACGGTGTCCAGTCCCTTCACTCTCGGGTGATGACCAGTGCGTCGTTGGAGCATCATCGCGCTACCAGCTTTGGTCATCGCGCGAGGGCCAGAGGTACTGCCAGGATTCGGAACCTTTTGTCAGCGAAGGAAGAAGTATCTGGCCCATGTGTGGATTGTGGGGTAAACTCCCAGGAAGGCTTCACACACGGCGGTGTGTGTGGAGAGCATGACAATGGAGTTGGGTGGAAGATGATGAGGTTGGACGCCAAAGTGGCGGAGGAAATCGGCAAAGAAATCAGAGATGGGAAGGCCGAAGCCGCGTTTGAAGTGGGATAAGAATACGACATATTCACCTTCTTAGGGTTCCGGCTCGATCTCGTCGCTGGGATGACGGCAGACGACGCCGGGAGGGACGCGGCGCGTGTTGACGAGCCACTGGCAGTCCTCCGCCGTCACGTCCGAGCCTTCCCAGCCGGCTCGGGCGGAAGCAGCGGGATCTTTGGGCGCCATGGAGGCGGAGGTGTTCGGAGGAGATGCAGATCTCAACGGAGTTGCGCAGATGCGTTCCTCTCTCTCTCTCTCTCTCTCTCTCTCGCGGCGGTGCAGCGCGTGTTCGCGGTGGCGAATTGCTCGATGGAGGCGGAGAGGCGAGGAGCGAGAGATTGGAAAGAACAGGAAAGATGAAAAGTGGGCGGCGCGGGGGTATTTATTTCTCCCCTGCGGATTGCCGTTAATGGTGGATTGATCATGGGTAATGATCGTGCGGCGTGGGTTAGTTGACCGTTAGAAACGCACACAGCGCAAAATGCGCGCGTAAGGGCGCAGTTAATCCCACGTCCGGATCGTGTGCTCTTGAGTACAGTTGAGGTGACCTAACGAGCCGTGGGCCCTACGCGCAGAGGCTGGCGCGTGGCCTGCGGTTGAACCGAGGCATCGCGGTCTCTGTGCGTGCCATGTGCCCCATGGTAACACGGGAAGTTGGATTTGGTCTGGTCCGACGAGATCGTGGGAAGAATTTCGCTAAGTCTTTTCACTTGGCGGCACAGAAGAAAGAATGCTCTACTCGGAAAGAAAGAAGGTCAAGTAAGAAATATAGGGCCAAGTAGAGATGCTACTCGGCCTCTTTCCCTTCATGAAGACAAGTTTGGTTTTAAGCTGGAAGAGCCCAACGAACAAGTTCACTGGACTCTACCAGCTTCAGGGACTAATGTCGGGGGGTTACCCCCGAGTAGGGGTAAGGCAAGTGCTAAAGTTAAGGTCAAGTTACTGTTGACCGGGTAGACGGCTACCCGGGTACTTGCTACCCGGTAGGTTTCTATCCGGCCGTATCCACTGAAGGCCAAGAGAAGATATCGAGGAAGTTATATTCGTCCGAGTAAAGAAGTTGGTCCGAGTTGATGGATGACAATCCTACTCGGGCCAGAAGTCAATGGAGCCGTTCTGACAAGGGATCCCGCGTATCCGGCGTCCGTACCGGCGTGCGGTTCAACTTACTAGGTTCGTGATCATCCGTGACGCGGGTGGTGGCAGAGGGTTAGGCAGCCGTCCTGTCTTGTCAAGTACAGAGGGGACATGATAGGATGGGGGTCTACGCTGTGAGGCTGACAGAGTGGACAGGAGCTGTCAGCCGTACGGCGCGGCGGCTTCTCTGCGGGAGATCTCGGAAGCGTACCAATGTCACAGTGGTTAAGGCACATCACCGTACCTTTTAGTCTTTGTTTATTCGGCTGGGCACCAGTATATAAGGTGCCCTGCCCCCTCCTGCGCGAGGGACGTTGCTTGACTTCGCATTTATTGCTAGAGACAACACTAGAGCTAGAGAGAGCTGCCGAGTGACTACTCGGCTGAGAGGCAAACTTGTACTGTGGCTACTCGGAGATCATACATATAGAGAGATAGGCAGGAGTAGGGGTGTTACCTCCACACGAGGGCCCCGAACCTGGGTAGTTCTTGGTGTTTGCAGTGTTACTCACGCGCGGCTACTCGCTGTGCGATCCCTCCCCGGATTCCCCAGCGTCCATCGGCCCCAAACATTAGCCATCCCATGGCATCTGCCGTGATACCACCACGACACTCCTCCACGCTCGCTCGCCCGCGCCGCGCACCGCGCGTGGCGTGTCGGTTGTAGGCGGATCCCACGTGGGCCCAGAATAGCGCAGCCAGCCTCCTGCGCGGTCGACGTTCGCCTCGCATCTGCCGACCACGCCTGAGACCGGCGCTAGCGCTTGACGTGGGGATGAATCCTGGACCTATCTGGTGAGGCTACACGGTTCAAGGCCCAATACCTAAGCCCAAAGGGAGATTCCACCGGTAGTTCTAGAAGGCCCAATTGAAACCCATCCGCAAAAGCCTTGCGGATCGGGATGGAAACTTGTAACTGACCTGAAACTAGGCTTTGTAGCCCCCCGAGTACGGTTTGAGACCTAACCACCTATATAAGGCCAGGAGAACCACCGGGATAGGAACCAAGCAATCCACCAAAGCCTTGAGATCTAGACCATACTCTCGACTCGAGGACCCCTCACTGTAACTGATCTATTGATATTACAGATCGACAAGAGCAAGAGTAAGGGTTTTACCTCTACGAGGGCCTCGAACCTGGGTAAATCGTGCCCCCTGTTAGCCGATGATCGTCACCAGCGCCTACACGTTCTCCTAATCGAAACCCTATTGTTTCATCAAGGGACTTGTTGAGATGACTATTCGACAATTGGCGATGTATGTGGGAACGGCGGGCGCTGGATCTACGGCATCTTCGGCTTCATCATCGCCAACCTTTAGTTGGAGCCCCGAAACCTCGACTTTAGCAGATCTGATCCGATTTGGATCGATCATCGTCGCGCCCCACTCGCCGGAATTGTGCCCGACGTTCAGCGGATTGGATAAAAGCGTCAGCCTGACGTTCGGGAGCCTTCCCTTCTACGCCAAAAAAGCAAGAATCCGACACTTCCCCGAGCAGACCGATCTAGACGGATCAGACTCCAAGTCAGTCACGATCTCGACAACTTTTGACTCGTTGCCCACCTATGCTGGTTGCCACCTAGCACCCAACGGCGGATCCATCCGCCCCAGCACTCGCAACTTCCACACCATCGTTGCGGAGGAACCTTCTCGGGTCGGCAAAATCTGTCAACCTACGCCTAGGACTCGCGGGCCATATCTGGCCTAAGTCTGCATGGCAGGATCGACCGAGCCACCCGAAGAAACCGAAGACAACCTGAAGGAGCGAGAGCACATCAAAGTATCGCGAGAGGCTTGGCTCAAGGCAAAGACGGATGTACATTCAGGCCAGCCGATTGAAGAAGGAGCCCGCCAGGAAGATCTAACTGCATACCACTACCATCTAGTGAAAGCAGCGGAATTGATCACTAAGCTTGCAAGAATCTGGAGGAGCAGAAGAAACTGGCGGACGAATCAATTCTACTTTGTGCGGTGCTCTACAAAACATATTCGGTAGGGAACAATCCCCCGAAGGAAAGATACGTCTCGAAGACCGCAGCCCTGGATCGCGAGTGTCATGACCCCGGACCCAGAGATATACATACTGTTATGTGCTCCTAGACATGGACCGACAAGGGCTTCAGGGTTACCAGCCCCGACCGCAACAAACAACGGCAGGCAGACCGGATTCATCGGCACGCAGGCCGGATCACCACGGTACTACTACTCCTTGTGTCCATGCTAGTCATAACCAACTATGCATATCAAAGTGTCCACTAGTCTAATGAAACTGAAGGAACGGGACCAAAGTTATACAGAGATGCTATGTGTCCAGAAAGTGCGACAACAATCGAGGGTTACTGGGGGTTACCTTGCCCCAGGCCGAATCACATCGGCAGGCGGGCTCGGACATGGATCATCGGCTCCACACCCCCTCGACTGCGACAACTATGCAGGCATAGCCAAAGATGTATAACAATGAGCTCGAAACCAACAACCGATCAAAGCAGCACTCTAGACATGAAGCTTTATTAAACAGGTGTTACTAGAGTAGCTGTACAATCAGAGGTCACATGACCCAACATTACATCAGACAACGGAAGGAAAATTATGTTGCTAATCAACAAGAACCAAAAAGGCCTAAGAGGCCGCAACATAAGGCGACGTCCCATCCCATAGATTCCAGGCTGCTACCTGGGAACCCCAAACTACTCATCGATGTCCACGTTGAAACACCACCGATGAGATCTTCATCTGAACCAAAATTTAAGCAAACCTGAGTACTGGAGGTACTCAACAAGACTTAGTTAACGTATTATATATCTTCTAGTTTCATAAAGGTTTTATGAAGGTCACTTTGCGTAAATCAATGTATGTTTTCCAAATCGAGGAAGAATAGCACGTCTCATAGAGTATTTTCAAAACAGATGAGGAAGGACTCAACTCTTGTAGATCATCATCTTTTGAAACCACCAACTTCATCTCCCAACATCTCACTTGCTTCAAGGATCACCCCACTCGACATCTCTGAGGAAGCACCCTTCATCTATTGCCTCCATGCTTTGTCAACATCTTTTACGTCATGTTCAAGTTATCTATGGCCAAAATACTTTCACCAAGTCGTCCTTAACCATGGACACGGCTTCTCGAAAAGATTTATCCCTACAGGTGAAAGTAAAGTATGGGCACCTAGAGGGGGGTGAATAGGTGCTACGACCAATTTTAATTTTTCTTAAAGTTTAGGCTTGACACAAAGGTAAATTCTCTAAATAGTGCAACTAATGGTGAATTTACCTATATGGCAAGGCAAGCAATTAATGCAACTAGGACAACACTTAACACAACAAGTACTACAATAAATGCTACAAGTACGAGTAAGTAAGAAGAGGGGAACGAGGTAACCGATAGAAGCACACGGAGACACGATGTATTCCCGAGTTCCTCCTTGTTAAGGGAGTACGTCTCGTTGGAGGGGTGTGAGCTCGCCACGAAGGCCTACTCAACGCCACAAATGTCCCACCCTATTCTCCGATGAACTCCGCCACAAAGGCCTAGTTCACCATGCACTATTGAACCCCTTTGAGTCGGGGATCGAGTCCTTTACAAACAAGCTTGGGGCACACACCCACAACCAAATTGGGGGCTCCCAACTCTTCACAAATCACCAAGAGTAGCAAGAAGCCTAGGTTCTCCACAAGAGTAAACCCTAGGCAAAGATTCCTCAAGCTAATAAGGGGGGAATGGAAAACCGGTTGTTGAAGATGTAGATCCGGGGCTTCTCCTTCAATCCTCAAAGTTTCAACAAGTTTGGGTGGAGGAGGAGGGAGATCTAGCTTGGTGGGTGAGCTCAATCAATGGAGTCTTCAATGCTGGTGGAGCTAACCCTTGGGGAAGAAAGAGAGGCTCTATTTATAGCCCCTCACCAAACTAGCCGTTTTTCTGCCCATTTGCGACCAGGCCGGAATGGCCCAGAATTATTCCGGATCCCGGAATGATTCCAAAGCAATCCGGATGGCAACAGAACAATTTTCCATAATGACCGAAATGATTCCGGGCTGCTCCGGAATGGTCCGGAATTGCCCCGGAATAATTCCGGATGGCAACAGAACAATTTGCCATTGAGGCCGGAATGGGCCGGAATAATTCCGGGCTGCACTATGGAACTCTGTTTCAGGCCAGAAAAACTCCCTTGATCTTCGATTCTTTTCACCATTTCTTTGACACCGTATACGTGCTGATTTAAGACCAAATCCTTTGACAAAGTAGCACATACGGTTAGTAACTTCTTTATGTTGTTAACAAACACACAAAACATCGAGAGATCGAAAATGCACTTTCAATCTCCCCCTTTTTGGTGTTTGATGACAACATAAACATTTCACGGGGATAAACAATATGAACTAAATAAATGGTGTCCAAAAAATAGACGGAGTTCTTCCTCGATGTGTGTCGTGAGGCACAAACTTCATAGGCTTTGCTCCCCCTATGTTTTAGACACCAAGCCGTCTAAACAAGTTCATACAGCATGCATATATATTAATAGAGATAATAGCAAGCATGATAATAGTAGCATAACCACGGGTATGGTGACACAAATACGTCACAAGGTTCCACACAAATAATACGAAGTTTGCAAATGAAGAAAACGAACTAAAAATAATGGAGCACAAGCCTATAAGATCAAAATCAAACGGCAAAAGACTTGTGCTCACACCCTTGCAAAGCCCGTGGAATCCAAATATGGGGACTCCTTCTCCCCCTTTGGCATTAAGACGCCAAAAAGGGAAAATTAGTCCAACTAACGCCCCAAGAGATCACTCCATGTCGTCATCTTCTCCACGGCGCTCAACATCCTCTTCCTCTTCCTCAGCCTCATGATCACGAGCTCCCATCCCAGCAGCATCAAAGTCATCGTCATCATCAGCAGAGAACTCCTCATCATCAACATCGGCTCGAGGCACCACGAAGTAGAAGTCATCATCATGTATGTCAGGCATCTCAACAGGTTCATATGCAGCAGGAGCAAGAGAGATAGGATCCTCAGGCAATGCAACCCTAGCAGCTCTGTGGTCGGTGTTCTGAAGGCGCCGAGTCTCCTTAGCCAACTCCCTAGCCTCATGGGCAATCGTCCTAGTGTCATTGCAAATACCAAACATAGCCTTGAAGAACTTTGCAATGCCACTAGAGGGACGCTCAGAAGTACCACCCGTGGAAGTAGAAGGAGTGACCATAGGAGATTTGGACTCGGACCTAGAGTAGTCCGGAATCTCCTCACCACGAACGAGAGTAGGAACCATCTTCTTACCCTTGACCACTTCATAGTTGTCCATGATCTCAATCCCCACTTTGGCATTAATGAACCTCTGAATCAGTGGGCCATAAGCGGGCTTCCTCTTCTCCATGACCCCAATACATATCTCACGGTAAATGAAGTCCATGACATCTATCTTCCTCTGGTTCTTAGGCCTGGTGAGGAACATGAGGTTCACCATAAAGGCCATAATAGCAGAGTAGTCACCAGCCTTGATCACAATGGTGGCCCTGAAGATTTTGGACAGCAGGTTGTAGTAGGGGTACATGTTGGAGTTGAAAGGCCTAGTCTTGCCCTGAGCATTGGGAGGATAGCAGAACTCCAGGCTAGAGTTGTCAAACTCGGGGTTTTCATGAATCTTGAAACCATGATGAGCATAAGTGGCAGTCCAAGTGTATCCAAGAGCCTCAACAAACTCACCCAAGTTGCTCCTGATCTTCTGATCTCCAACCATAAAGGTCATAGTACGTGTGGCATCACCCGTGGCATGGAGAGTGCAGTAGAACTGAGCAACCAATTCTAGGCAATACTCACACTCAACCTCCAGAAGAGGAATCAAACCCAGCTTCAACAAACAAGCATGCACATGACGGAGATCACCATTTTTGTGCCTATGATAGAAGTCCATATCAAGCTGAGACTGCACCCAGACAAGAGGACGCTGAACTGAATAGAAATCCTGCCAACACTTCTGCTGAAGGTTGGTCCAGAAGCGAGCATCCTCACAAGTGGTCTCCTCATAGCGGAACGGGTTCTTCCTCTTGGAGTGCTTCCATTGAGGGATGGAGAAATCCTTCAGATTTCCTTCGGGCACCCTCTCAACCAAATCATCATCATGTTGTCCTCCACGAGAACCGGCGGTGCGACCCCCTGTAGGGCGAGCACCCCTTCCAGCTGAGGTCTTCCTCTTCAAACCAGTGCGAGCTCCAGGACCCGTGAATAGAGGACACAAGAATAGAAAAGATAAGTGCATATGCCAAACAGGTCAAAGGAACACCAGAAAGGTTTGATACAGCGCAAGTTTTCGAAATTCTAGCAGCATCCGGAAAAATTCCGGCTGAACCCGGAATTATTCCGACCGGGTCGGAATGACCCAGAATGATTCCGACCTGTCCGGAATTATTTCGGCTGGTCCGGAATCATCCTGAATTATTCCGGGCCCCTCGATTTGACTCGAGAAAAAGCCCAACACATCAAAATTTTGACTAAAAACTGTAGCAAACATCTAGGGGTACCACAGAGATAATCCTAGAGTAGATCTAAGTGCTGGAAATTGTGGGAGTGACCAATGAGATGAAATAGATCTAAGTCTAGATTGGTAAGTGATTAGACTAGATCTGCGAATCCATGGCATCTAGGTAGGGATTGGCATGATGAACAAGTTGATAGAACTCGGATCTAGATCAACCCCTAGCGAGATTTCATCTAGAACCAAAAACAACCAACCAAAACGAAAAAGAGAGAGATGCCACACACATACCATCCATGGGGGAGTCCTTGTCCAAGGGAAGGATCAAACAATCCGCCCTAAGGGCAACGGGGACGAAATCGCCGAAATCTGGTGGCTAGGGCACGGGAGGAAGGGGAAAGTGGAAAGAAAACTGCCCCCCCCGTGCGTGCGGGTCTATTTATAAGGAAAACTGACACGTCCGGAATAGCCCGGAAAAATTCCGGCGGCCGAAATTATTCCGGAACATTCCGACCTACCCGGAAAAATTCCGGGCTGCGCATAATTTCTCTAAACTATTCCAGATTTGTCAGTTTTGAACGGCAAGGAATGACGTGACATTGTGTGGAGGTTGGCATATGCGTAGATGAACATAAGGAGGGGACAAATAGAGCAAGACACACAAGGGTTAGTTTTCCTAGTCTTACTTCTCAGGGAAGATGAAAATAAGATCGAAATAGCAAAGAGAAGTAGTGTTCGGAAGGATAACACAATAAAGCATAAGATATCCAACTAAGAACCAACTCTTCAAAAAGAGAAGAGGTTGGTGGCCTAGGCCACCATGTAAGAGTTCATGGTATGCAACCGCGAAGATATATCTTGGGGGCATTGCCATTACTCGACATTGAAGCTCACAATTCAACATTAGAAATAGAGAGATAGCAATGAAAATTTTGCTTTGGGCATAATGGGGGGAGGGAGAACCCAATGTGTTAGGATAACACTCCCCCTATGTCCATGCCTACACCTAAACTCGAACACGTTTCATCTATAGGGGTGTGTGCAAGATCTTCAAGTCAAACTCCTTGAATCAATCACATTTAGTTCATTCCTCAAGAACAAGAATCTTACATCATCAAGTGGCTTCGTGAGAATATCCGCGAGATTGTCCTTGGTGGGCACATAAGATAGTGCAATTTCCCCTCTTGCCACATGGTCACGGATGAAATGATGGTGGATCTCAATGTGCTTCGTTCTTGTATGTTGCACGGGATTGTAAGCAATCTTGATGGCACTTTCATTGTCACACAAAAGAGGCACCTTATCCATATGAACTCAATATTCCTTGAGAGTTTGCCTCATCCATAACAATTGAGTGCAAGCACTTGCGGCGGCAACATACTCGGCTTCGGAGGTAGAGAGAGGGATGCAATTTTGCTTCTTGGAGGACCAACTCACTAGGGACCTACCAAGGAATTGGCAAGCCCCGGAAGTAGACTTCCTATCATCTTGATCACCCGCCCAATCGTAATCCGTGTAGCGATTGAGAGAAAATTGTGCCCCCTTTGGGTACCACAAACCAAATCTTGGGGTATGAACCAAATAACGAAAGATCCTATGAACCGCCATTAAATGGCAATCCTTCGGGGCCGCTTGATACCTTGCACACACACCTACACTCAACACGATATCGGGTCTAGATGCACAAAGATAGAGCAAAGAACCAATCATCACTAGTAGGGAAAAGGCTACCGCTGGCGAACCAATTTAGCCTACTGCAGGCGAATGTTTGTTCGCCTGGGACCACATCGCCAGCGGTAATGACTTACCGCAGGCGAACAACCAAATGCGCCTGGGGTATCTTGACATACCCCAGGCGAACAAGCTTTGTGCGCCTGGGATAAGCCTCTTACCTGAGGCGAACAAGCACTGTGCGCCTGGGGTACATGTTCGCCTGGGGTATGATTCCTTATTCGCCTGGGGTATGGTTTTGCTGTGTCAAAAAATAAAAGAAACGAAAATAACAGAATTACAGCAAATTGACAGTAATAAATATGAAAATGACAGCAAAATAACAGAAATGTTTCGATCATCACCAAATAGTCTCGATCATCACCAAATAGTCTCGAAACGAATAGTTTAGTTACAAGCATAGTTCAAACACTAGGAGTACATAGTCCAAACAAATCGATAGTTTAGTTATCTAGACAAGCAAAACAACAAGTAGCATCAACACTAGGAGTACAAGGAGTATAAGCACGGCGATGGTGAATGTGGTCATCCGGGCCCTCGTCTTCTCCGTCTTCTCTCTCGCTAGGTAAGTGGCGTATCGAGCTTCCGCCTCCACCATGGTCTTGTACCCCTTGTAGCTGTTGCCGCTGAAACCGTGCACCTGTCTTCGGCATTGGTCCCAGTCGTCGTAGACTCCGGGAACCCTACCGACATACACAACATACCATGTCATCTGTGCATAGGACAAAAATACGAGTTTAGCATCGAAAGTGATAATAGACCGCAAATAACTATCAAAAAATAGAAGCAGCAAGGTTTACGAATAAAACACGACAAATAAAGGTCTAAAAGTTATATGATGCAAGTGTATACTAACATTTTGTCAATCCTATATTCTCGGCGGGAACGGACGAACGCCTTCTAGCGTGTTGAATGTCCGGGTGTCACGTTGCTCTCGTAGGTGTGCTTCTATGTCACGGTTGCTCGGTGGTGCGTGGCCGTGGAAGAACAAGCCACCCCGAGTGATGACATCCGACGAGAGTATCGTGCAGGTCCTCCGCTGGATGCGACGGAACTCAGCCCGCACATATTCATCGGGTGTGTTGGCCATTTTTGTGGTCAGGTCTCGGAGATCACTTGGTAGATGGGCCTGTTGGGCATCCTTTAAGTACTCCCTCATCTGAAAGATGACATACCAAGCTTCCAACTCAGATTCTTGCTCCGATTGCTTGAGGCAGGGGAAGTTTGTTACGTGGGTGCACACGTAGGCGCCTCGGACTATTTTCTCCTTTTTTAGGGGCTTGCCTAAATCGGCAGCGAAGCCGTTGAGGGCACTATTAAGAACAGCTCTTATGTCGGTGTAGTCCTTCTGCACCGCCCTACCCGCATCAAGATAAGTGCATTGTGACCAATGCGGTTCCATGACGATGAGTACGCATCCTCCGTTTCTGCGCAGAACATTTCGAACAAGAGCCATCAATATCATCAATCGGAATACTAAGGAGATTCTAGAAAGAATGTAACGACGTGAAGCGGAGAGGACTACTTACTTGGGAAAGTATGGCATGAGAATGGCGTTCTTATCCTTGTTATCTATCAAAAACCCCGTTATGTAAGTCGTGATAAGAACTCGGTCCGCATGTGACCGCAAGTAGTCCTCATTCATGTAGTACGGGTCCATAATCGCCATGTGCGGGGTATTCTCCATGACCATATCATGCGCCATGCTTAGCGATACCAGGCGGACAATGCTTCGGTCGAGCTTACCCAAGTGGAAGACCCTGAATATGTCTTCGTATCTGATGAAGAACACCTCTGCGGGATTTGAATCCACAAAGCCCAAGGATCGGGGCACCTTGACCACGTATAGCGGGTAGGAGGGATGTTTCTCACGTAGAAGTTCATTCTCTTTGAACAAAATCCCGTCGTGGATGGTCCTCATGTCACCACCCATGACAGCGACAACCTCTGTCGGCAGCATCGGCTGACCCATCTCATGCACCTTCCTCCACGGGACGGCGGGCGGCAAACGGTCCGGGACTCGGGAGACCGCTGGCTGGCTACTAGAGGAGGCACCACCTTTCTTCTTGTTGCCCGGCCTCTTCCGATTCTTCTTCGGCCTCAAGCAGATGGGAGTGCCGCTTTGTTTTACCGCCTCCGCGGCCGTAGCACGTAGTGTATTCGGGGTAACCAGCGTAGGCTGTGGAGCCGTAAAGGCCGTCTGCTCCTCGGGAGTTTCTTGGGAATAGGTTAGCTTCTTCTGGATATCCGGTTTTCTGGTGGGTAACTCAGAAGAACCGCCCTCTCCGCCATCTACCTTCTTCTGGATATCAAGAGTTCTGGCGGGTAACTCCGGAGGAGGAACCGGCTTCTCGCCATCCAACTGATTTATGAAATCGTCAATGGGAGCAAGTTCAATATCCATGTAGTCGTCATGGGTCTCATGCTCGTGCTGTTGCTCGTCATTGGACGTCTCGTGCTCGGGAGGAGGAGGATCCACCGGAGGTGGAGAGAGGACATTGCCATGTTGGACCTTGTCTTGTTGGCTTGCCGCGGGCGCAACCGGTGTAGTGGTGACGGTGATGGCTTGGCTTGGTGCCGACCTTGACGCCGTGTTCAGCCGAATAAGGGCTTTCGGCCATAGCAAGATTTGATTGTCCAGTTGGCCGAGATTCAGCTCGCTGTCGGCATCGGCGGGTTGATTAGGAGGATACACGTTCTCGAATCCCGGTAGCACCAGATCGACGCGAACCCGAAGCTCGTTGGCCGGTATATCTCTGCAGTGGTACTTGCGGGATAGTGGCTGCAAGATGCTCCCCTTTGCAACATCCTTCAACTCGCTGCCCACTTTTAGCAGGAAGGTGCATCCCGTCGCGTCAGCCTGCGATAACATGCATGGATAGGTCAGAGAGTAGGGTTATATTGAACTGGCTACAGCTTGAGACGGTCAATAATCTACCATGAGGGCATTGAGCTCGGCTAACGTCGACGGACCACAGGTGATGGTGGTCTCGTCGAGCAACAGGGTGGTGGCCGCGCCGGACACGGCCGACGGTCCATCGGGGGCAGGCGCGTCGGGCACGGCCGACGGTCCATCGGGGGCAGGCGTGTCGGGCACGGCCGACGGTCCATCGGAGGCAGGCGCGTCGGGCACGGCGGGGGCGACAGGCACGGCCAACATCAACGGTATGTTGAACGTCGGTAAGGGCCCCTGTGAGCCCCCGGCGATGTAGCCACATATTTTTTCAAATACGGCGGGGATGAGCGCATTCATCTTTTCCCCCACCGTTTTCTCAATCTTCTTCTCCATGTTTGTTTCCAAGTCATGGACCTTCTTCTTCAGCTCCTCCGTCTCCTCGCTCTTCTTCGCCGCCCGCGACTCCTTAGTGCTGGGCTCAGCCAAGCCATAGTTGGCGTGCTTCTTATTAAGTCCACCGCCGGTGATACGGCCTAAGTGCGGCCTTTTTAGAGGGTCCTGGCTCTTTGCCTTGTTGTACCCCCTGATGAAAGGCTTATCCCACGCGACTTTGGCCGTCGACGTCTGCGACGAGGAAGATTCAAGTTGTTGTTCTTCTAGCTGCAGAAGCAACATATAAACGGTTTAGAATTGGTTTCGTACTAGAATGAAATCATGGACTTGATGATGATGAGTTGCATGAAATGGTAAATTTCTTACCACTAGCTTCTCAACATTCTTCACGCTATCGTCCGTGACCAAAATAACACCCTCCACCATCTTCGGGTCCGAGACAAGTTCCCCGGTCGGAGTTACTTTTCTGTACCTCGACCTCATGAATTTCTGGAATTGCGGGTCATGGGCATACTTGGCGTAAGGGTTCTCAATCCCTTTTTCAATGTAGGCCTGGTCCTCTTTCGCCCAAACTGGCTCCTTCCCGTCGTAGCCACGACAGCCGAGATTGTGGTGACCGATGTTCTTCGACGCTAGATCCTTCCCCCATCCCGTTTGCTTCTTAGTGACATCAACCGACTCGTTATCTAGGAAAGTCTTGAAGTCATCGGGCGTAATCCGCGGGAAGTGGCGATGGATCTCTTCGAATGGTGTCGATTCCTTAATCATCGCCCTCACCATAGTCTTGTAATTGCTCAGGGCTTTGGTGAATCTAGTGAGGGCGAGTTTGTTCACGAGGTTGCCCTTCAGATTCTCGTTGTTGTAGGGGGGAGGGAACTCGTACCGCGCGTGCAGCCTCGAGATGAGTTGGGCGCGCAGAGTTAGTTTCTTCTTGAGAGTCGGCTCGTTGACATTGACGACGTCTCGAAGTATCGCGCCAAGTTGGAGGAAGTACCCCTTCACAAGGTCCAATGGCATTAGAGGCGTGCCACTGGAAGGGTCCACCTCCGTGAATTTCTCTCGAACGGTGCCGACCTTGTTCGGAGCTCGCTTCCGACGCTTGTTTCCCGTCGTGCTGCTCCCTGAGGGACCCCCGGCGCCACTATCAGTGGTTTCCTCCTCGCCACCGGTGAGCCCGTCATCATTGTGGGGCTCGACATCATGGTCAGTTTCTGTCCGATATTCCTCTTGCGACTCTCGGGCCATAAGGATGTAGTGGTCCAATAAAGCCGGATCCGTAGTAGAAGAAGACATGCCCTAGCTAGCAGTAGACAAAACGTATACTGTTAGTCACCGGAAAAATTCGGCGTGACCTCGGCTATATATAAATGGTCATGCCGGAGTGCCAGAAATTCGCCGGAACGGAAATGAATCAACGTTCCGACAAAACATTGGCACTCAATGTACCTGCAACAGAAATTGAATGCACACATGCATGGCCACAAAAACAGTTCCTTGCATTGCTGTCATCACATGGCACAAAAACTCCCAGGAAATTCATATATCATGCCAAAAAAACCTTCATATATATTGATCAAAGTAAAATATTGCACTTAATTAATAACAAATCACGGAGAATTCTAGCAGTGTCCAAAGCTTCAGTGTTCTATTCACATGTAATTAGTAGGGGATTCAGCTAGTGTAAGAAATATAGCATTTTATACTATGAGCTGAACTACCAAAATCCAGAAATAATGGTACATGATCAGATCCAGTTCTAGCTAAAGCATGTAGCAGCAGTAGTATGAGGGCGTTGGAAGAGGGGGGGGGGCTGACCTGGGTTCGTCGTGGGCGTGGGCGACGGCGGCGTGGGTGACGACGGCCGGCGTGGACGACGACGATGAGAGGGACGGCGCGCGCGCGCGGCGTGCTCCCGCTCCTCCTCCCCTGCTGCTCGATCCCGCTCCTCCTCCGCTGCTGCTCCTGCTCCTCCTCCTGCTGCTGCTCCCGCTCCTCCTCCTCCTCCTGCTCGACAACGACGACGGCGGCGTGCGATGAGAGAGGCGACGGTGTCGTGCGATGAGAGAGGCGACGGCGGCGTGCAGTTTGGGATCGATATGAAACAGAGTGATTATGCGGGTTGTGAGTTAGCAGAGCGAGGACTTACAGGCGCACAACGAGTGAAATGCGCCTGCGCTATCCCTTACCCCAGGCGAACAAACAGAGGTGCGCCTGCGCTAATGTTCTTAGCGATTCGTTGTGCGCGGGCCCATAGAGGTATACCCCAGGCGCACAGAGGTAAAAATGCGCCTGCGCTAAGCATTAGAACCGGTTTGTATAACAAACCGGTCCTAAAGGCCTGCGGCCATTTGCTGCCTGTAGGTAGGGGGCCCAAGGGACAGACCCTTTAGAACCGGTTTGTGATACAAACCGGTTCTAATGTGCTTGGCTCGATGCCCTGTTATGCGCGGCCCCACAGATCCTTACCGCAGGCGAATTATCTAGGTAATGCGCCTGCGCTAAATTTCGTAGGATTTTGGTTTGCGCGGTCCCACATGGCATTACCCCAGGAGCATGTCCTGTCAAAAGCGCCTGTGATATATATTACCCCAGGCGCTTTTTCCCGATGATGCGCCTGTGCTAAGATTTTCTAAATTACACAGCCCCACCCCGGCCTGGGACACATCGAGCAATACGAATGCTATAATATGTGGCTCCCCCACGTTGGTTTTCACTTAAAAAATACATACATATGAAAGTTAACATGTGCAAAAATATTTAATGTCGCATCGAGCGTAAATAGATTGGTTTAGCGAGATACCGCAAGTGTTTCTCTCTAAAAACACATTGTATGCATAGTAGCTATTAGCATGTTATATCGCGAGTATTTCCCTCTCTCAACCTTTCGTCACAATATTAGTCTTGCCTTTCTTGGTCGATGTTGAATACGTGACCGCCATATTATGACTTCTTCTTGTGAATGGAAGACCTGCCCTAGGTAGTGTGGTCCTGCTTCTTCTTGTGGTGTATCGTCTTCACCGGGTTCTTCCATCATCGGGTCTCCGACTAAGCCGTCGAAGTCCTTCTCATCGGCGACTCCATCCATTCCGACGAGGGCCCTTTTTCCTCTCCTTACGACAACACGACTAGGCTTTTCCGGGTCGGTTATGAAGAAGCATTGCTCCACGTGCTTAGCCAATACCCAGGGCTCATTTTGCGCGGTGGGGTTCTTGGACTTAGGTTTGTTGGCTTCAGACATCGACATAGTGGTGAAATATTCGTCTTCTTTCGTGACGTCTGTAGCCCATCTGACATGGAACATCGGCAGCTTTACCCCAACGTAGTCAAGCTCCCAGATTTCCTCGATCTTTCTGTAGTATCTTCTAACCTCTTCGCCCGTGTAAGATTCCATCGTTATAGACGAGTTTTGATAGTCGCTACTTTTGTCTCTTTCCTCCGTGTAGAATGTGTACCCATTGATGTCGTATGGATAGGGGCCATATGACAAGGCCAATACAATTTTATCTTTCTCACATGTCATTGGCGGGGGATCGGCATCAATCTGCTTCTTGAACCATGTCGCGAAAGAGGAGCTTCAGACACAGCCACGGGGGGAGGTTGTACATCCATACAAACACGGGCCAGGTGCTATGTTTGCTGCTCTGATTTCCAAACGGATTGAGACCGTCGGTGCTCGCACCAAGCCTGATGTTCCTTGGGTCGTTCCCGAATTCCTCATCGAATGCGTCTAATGCTTTCCACTGACGTGCATCCGAAGGGTGTGTACTTAGCACTGGTTTTTCAACACGTTCTGGATCGCTCAGCACCGCCTTCTTTCTGTCCTCGTGCCAGCGCATGAGCTTTGCTTCCTTGGGGTCCACGAAGTACCGCTGCAGACGGCCGAGATCAATGAGTGGAAAGTACCACACAACTTTCGTAGGAGCTTTCTTCGTCCCCCTCTTGTAACGATCAGACCGCACACCGGACATTTGATCTGGTCCGCGTGCTCGTTACGGTAAATTATGCAGTGGGGTGGATAGGGGTGGTGGTGGGTGGCTGGCCGCACTTATATTGGGGACAAATAATATTACCAGGCGAATATGTTCTGGGAAGCCCCTGCGCTAAGTGGTGCTACCCAAGGCTATTCTTTGTCCCAGGCGAACAACGTACCTGTGCGCCTGCGCTAAAGGGAGCTACCCCAGTCCACTTTTTACCCCAGGCGCTTCTGTACTTACTCGCCTGTGGTATCTGTTATACCACAGGCGAACTGAGATGCGATTCGCCTGCGGTAAAGGAAGCGTGCCAGGGTCGGCCGTGGTTGGCCCTGCCACACTTTACCCCAGGCGCTTCCGGTTTCTGTTCGCCTGGGGTAACTGGCCTACCCCAGGCACACCAACTTGCGCTTCGCCTGCGCTAATTAACCCAGGCGCACAGTTTTCCTTGTTCGCCTGTGGTAGGATATGCTGCTATAAGCAAATCTCTAGTAGTGCATAGAACGATATAGCTTTTGATCCACATCCTTACTCCCCTTTGGATTACGTGATAGGTGGCACTTGACTTGCATAGGGGAAGTCTTGATCTTTTCATCTTGGAAGTTAAACCTCTTGATCATGTCTTGGGTATACTTGGCTTGATAAATGAAAGTCCCACGGGCCAATTGCTTGATCTCAAAGCCAAGGAAGAATTTAAGCTCTCCCATCATAGACATCTCGAACCTATCAGTCATAAGCTTAGAGAAATCATTATTGAAAGTTTGGTTAGTTGAGACAAAGATGATATCGTCCACATAGAGTTGGCATATGAAAAGCTCTCCTTTTACTCTCTTGGTGAAGAGAGTGGGGTCGATCTTCCCAACTTCGAAACCACGGTCATCTAACAATTCTCTAAGGTGCTCATACCAAGCACGAGGTGCTTGTTTGAGACCATAGAGAGCTTTGTCAAGTTTGTAGACATGGTTAGGAAAGTTAAGATTCTCGAACCCGGGAGGTTGCTTCACATATACTTCCTCCTTGAGTGGACCATTCAAGAAAGCACTTTTCACATCCATTTGTTGCAACTTGGAATTGTGAGAAGAAGCATAAGCAAGGAGGATACAGATGGACTCAAGACGAGCCACGGGTGCGTAGGTTTCATCAAAGTCGATGCCTTCAACTTGAGTGTAGCCTTGAGCAACCAAGCGAGCCTTGTTCCTTATGACTATGCCATTCTCATCTTGCTTGTTCTTGAAAATCCACTTCGTGCCAATAAAATTGTGGCAATCTTTGGGCTTCTCACCCAATCTCCAAACTTTGTTGCGCTCAAAGTTATTGAGCTCACCATGCATAGCTTCAACCCAATCGGAGTCCTCAAGAGCTTCAAACACCTTCTTTGGTTCCACCATAGAGATATGAGCTTGATGCTCTCTAAAATGTGCCAATTGCCTTCTTGTGGATCTTCTAGCTTGAATATCCTCCAAGACCTTGTTGTCTTGGGCATAAATTTGCTTCAAAGCTCTTCTTATCCTTTTGACACGACGGGCTTCTATCTCCTTATTATTGCAAGGAGGGATCACTTGATCATGTTGATCATTTGGGTCCCCATCTTGACCAACTTGGCCATGATCATCATCATCATCAACAACAACAACAACAATATCTTCAACACTTGCTTCAAATTGAGGAGAGGATGAAGATGATGGTTGATCTTGGCCTTGACCTTGACTCGCATTAGTGAGAGGAGTGGGTACGACTTGCGGAGTCACTTGGTCAATGAGAGGAGGGTCTTCAACATGTTCTTGGTTAGGTGTAATAGTTGGCTCCTTGGCTTGTTCTTCTATTGTAGAGGAGGGCTCCACTTGTGTAGAGCATAGTCCTTCTCGAGTCGCCATAAGGTGTCCCTCAATGGGGCGGAAAAATCCCACACCCATCCTTCCTATGGCTTCTTGAGGCATTTCAACATCTACATTAGAAACATGAAATTGCGCCACTTGGGAGCCATCATTTTCCTCGAAAGCCACACTAAAAGATTCTATGACAATCCGTGAGGCTGTTTCATAGACTCTATAAGTGTGGGATTCGACACCATAACCAACAAATATACCCTCAATAGTTTTGGATTGAAATTTAGACAACCTAACACCCTTGATCAAATAAAAGCACTTACAACCAAATACATGGAAGTAGGAGACGTTGGGCTTGTTGCCGGTGACGATCTCGTATGGAGTCTTGTCCAAGCCTTTACGGATGTAGAGGCGGTTGGAGGAGTGGCATGCGGTGGATATGGCCTCGGCCCATAAGTATTTGGGAGAAGTGTACTCCGCCAACATGGTCCTAGCCATATCCAAGAGAGTGTGATTATTCCTTTCGGCAACACCATTTTGTTGAGGAGTGTAAGTGGCAGAGTATTGATGACGAATGCCTTCTTCACTAAGGAATTCATTCAATGTGTAGTTCTTGAACTCCGAACCATTATCACTCCTAATAGCCATGATTTGCACATTGTGTTGACATTGCACTTGGTTGGAGAAGTCGATGATGGTTTTTTGAGTCTCACTCTTTCACTTGAAGAAATAAACCCAAGTGTATCTTGAATAATCATCGACAATAGCCAAGCAATACTTCTTGCCTCCAAGACTTGCCTCGGGCACGGCACCAAAGAGATCAACATGGAGAAGATCCAAGATCCTCTTTGATGAAATAATAGTCTTGGATTTGTGCACCGTGTCATGCATCTTTCCTTCAACACACGACCTACAAACGCGATCCTTTGAAAAGGAAACATTTTCTTTTAGTCCGACAATAAGGCCACCTTTGTGAAGACTTTGCAAAGTTCTCATGTTGACATGGGACAAGCGGCGATGCCACAACCATCCCACGTCCGCCTTTCCGAAAAGACACATTGGTTGAGAGTTGGTAGACTTCGTAAAGTCCACCACGAACAACTCATTTTCAACATGTCCCACGTAAGCGATGTCAAGAGTCTTGCTCCTCAAAAGGACCAGAATATCAACATCAAAAAAGACGGAGAAACCCATCTTTCCAAGAGAGCGGAAGGAAAGTAAATTGTAACCAAGGGATTCGACAAGCATGACGTTCTCGATAATGATATCGGGAGCCACCACAACCTTTCCGAACCCGGATACCTTAGACGAGGACGAGTCTCCATAGGTGACTGTTGCTTGTATGTCATTTGGGCGCAATTCCGTCACAAGTTCTTTGCTTCCGGTCATATGATTAGTGCATCCACTATCAATTATCCATTTAGTCCCACCGGAAGCATAGTCCCGCAAGAGATCATTGACTAGAGTTAGGACCCGAGATGGGTCCCTTCATGTTAGCAACAAGGGTCTTTGTAACCCAAATAGTATAGTCAATGAAACCCTCAATAGGACCAACATATTTAGCTTGCACAACACCATAATAATCAACATATAAGAAATGGTGTGGATTGTTAGTTCCCGCGGAGGTGCTACGAGTAGTGTTGTCCCTCATGACACTACTACTCGAGGAAACATTGTTTGCTTCTGCGGGTGTGCTATGAGTAGTGTTGTCCCTAATGACAATACCACCTGAAGCATCATTTTGGTTCTTCTTCTTGTTCTTCTTCTTGGCTACATAGCCAAGACCTTGCTTACCCACTTGTTGCCTTGGAGCACTCAATTGTGGTCTAGCAATGACCACATTAGATCTAGGGAAACCACTTGTGGGGTAGGAATCACTACCTTCTCAACTTGAGGGCCTTTGCCCTTGAGCCTTGCTAGCTCATCCTTCAACCTAGCATTTTCTTCAATAATATTTGCATGATCACAAGAAGAAGTAGAGGTGCTAGGATTATTAGGTTGAGTAAGTTGAGTTTGAAGTTGTTCATGCAACTTTTTGAGGGATGAGTGTTGGCTTTCCAAAGCTTTATGAGCCTTGGTTAGCTTTTCAAACTCGTCGGTTAGTTTACCATGACCAACCCCAAACTCGACTTTTATCCTTTTTAGCCTTTTTATATTTAGCAATGGCAAGATCACGTTCCTTAGTGATTTTAGAGACAAGTTAATTATGAGTTAATTCAATAGATTCAAGTTCATCCTCTAGAGAAATTCTACCATCATGCTCTTCTTCAAGAGTCATTGAGAGGGATGCAATTTCATCCGCATCCCTTCTCTGAACCCCACCTTTCTTCTCAAGGGCCTCTTGGGCCTCTCCCAATTGCCTCTTGAGATGATCAAAGTACTTATTGGAGCACTCAATTGTGGTCTACCATTGACCACATTAGATCTAGGGGCAACCACTTGTGGGGTACGAATCACTACCTTCTCAACTTGAGGGCCTTTGCCCTTGAGCCTTGCTAGCTCATCCTTCAACCTAGAATTTTCTTCAATAATATTTGCATGATCACAAGAAGAAGTAGAGGTGCTAGGATTATTAGGCTGAGTAAGTTGAGTTTGAAGTTGTTCATGCAACTCTTTGAGGGATGAGTGTTGGATTTCCAAAGCTTTGTGAGCCTTGGTTAGCTTTTCAAACTCCTCGGTTAGTTTACCATGACCAACCCCAAACTCGACTTTATCATTTTTAGCCTTTTTATATTTAGCAATGGCAAGATCACGTTCCTTAGTGATTTTAGAGACAACTTCATTATGAGTTAATTCAATAGATTCAAGTTCATCCTCTAGAGAAATTCTACCATCATGCTCTTCTTCAAGAGTCATTGAGAGGGATGCAATTTCATCTGCATCCCTTCTCTCAACCTCACCTTTCTTCTCAAGGGACTCTTGGGCCTCTCCCAATTGCCTCATGAGATGCTCAAAGTACTTCTTGGTCTCCCCTTGCCTGTTAGACATAAAACGGTCCAAGGAGACCCTTTCATCTTCTTCTGTAAGACTAGCAAGATGTTATAGTTCACTAGGGGTCTTAGAGGTGGGAGAAGATGATACCTCTGTGGCCTTAGCCATGAAGCACTTGGCATTGCGTTGAGGAAGATCGTCATTGGGGGATTCAAAGAGGGATGAAGATGACGGAATGGAAGCTAGAGCGGCCACTTCACTTGTGGTTTCTTCTTCTTCATCACTCCCAGAATCATACTCCTCTTGAGTCAAGAGCACAAACGTGGTGGGAGATTTCTTGTTGAATGGTTTCTTCTTGAAATGAGGTTTCTTGTACTCAACCTTGAACTTGTCCTTGCGAATGAGCTTTCCACTATGGAGCTCTCTATTCTCATAGGGGCACTCCGCAATGAAGTGATGCTTGTCTTGGCAATTGAAGCAAGACCTCACTTTTTGAGCCCCATCATTTCCATAACGAGACTTGGTCTTCTCCTCAACAAATTTCTTGCCCTTGGGTGGATTGTTCCAAAACTTTTGCACGGTAAGAGCAATGAGATCCTTTAGAACGGGATCATAGTCTTGTTCCTTCAAGGGAGGCAATGCCTCTTCTCCATCTTCTTCATTCTCAACCTCTCTTGAAAAAGCCTTGGCCTTCAAAGCAACGAACGCTCCTTGGTGCATCCCAATGTCCCTAGCACGGTTGTCAAGATTATTCTTGGTTTGCACCTTATAGGAGCACATTTCTTGCATCACTTGTGTCTCACCCTGATTTCTAGGGGATACTCACCGTACGAACTGGATAGCAGATGCTTGGATTATGGGGCATAACTGCTCCCACGTCCCAGCTTCCTGGTAGGCCTGCGCTTATGCGCGACAACACAAGCCTTGCTATTCCATCGTCGATGTAAACTATCCACTAGAGATCAAAGGCACTACTGTCGACGTACTTCATACCAATCACACATGGTACGTCAACAGTTTTGAAAAAAGGATATCACAACAGATCTCTACGACACAAAAGATTGAAATAACTTGCAAATGGCTCTCATTAGAGCAGAGATAGCAAATACAATCATTCAGAGGGCACCTGCCCCAACAATACATCATTACAATACAGCGGAAGCATTCAACATGTCTGAGTACAGACAAGAACCAAATAGGCCTAAGAGGCCGGAAACAAACAGACGGAGCCCATCCACGAAGTCTCGGATCCTGCCCGGGTCTGCTATCTACTCGTCAGCAGTCTCGTCATACTCCACGTAGTAGCCACCATGTAGATCCTCGGAAACGTAGGTCTGCGGAAACCACAGCCCCAAAGGGGTCAGTACATAAACGTACTGGCAAGCAAGACTCACAGTTCACCAAAGTGTAACCCGTCAACACCAAGCACAGATGCCTTGGGTTCAACGGAAGAGAGGGGATATAAAAGGTGCTGCAACTGGCTGCGCTAACCAACTACAGAGATTCTACCACTTCCGGTTAACAGAAAGGAGATAAGATCGAGGATTGTAACCAACTGAAAGATAACGTCAAACAAACCCATCCTGGATCTCGCCCCTTATCCAAAGAAGCAATCCGAGGATAACTCACGCAGTTGTATTAAAGGTGAATCAAGTTATGGTGTCATCAACCTATTACTAGTCAAGTTATTAATCATTGGGTGTAACAGGTTTGATCATTATGTTTAAGTTGTCCTAAGTACTTGTTAGCCAGTACTTTCACCAAGTAATCCATAACCGCGGAAAACACGGCTTCTCGAGAAGATTATCCCTGCAGGGTTGCACCAATTTGGCCGTACACGCAGGAATAACCCGCCAGATGGGAAGCTAACCCACCAAGCGGGGTACTCTACACAACCAACCATTCTTCGCATCAAGCCCAAAGAACCTTGGGCGCACGGCTAATCAAGCCCCGAAGAAAAGGGACCCTCATAGCACTCTAAGACCGTGTCCCCCTATATGCCGACTACAAAAGTTCCACCCTGGCCTGGGCTCGCAAAAACATGCATGCGGCAAATGGAAAACACGAACTAAATGAGGCGATTTGGACGAGATGCGAATCAGGTCAAGTTGAGGGGGGCGCCCATACTCGCTTCCCACATGCGGTTAGTGCGCTCATCATGGATCAGTAGACAAGACCCTTTTCCTATTAGGGTCGACACTAGCAGGCCTCAAAACCACACAGGGCCTCCTGCCGGTGCCTTATCATCAAATTTATTATTAATAGTAACATTAGCATGATTGATTGATTAAACATCGAGCCCCCAGAACATAGTAAAATAGTAACAGAAAGTAACGGGTAACAGACTCGAGCAAAACAACCTAAGCATGCTAGTAAGACACTGGCTCAACCAAAGGGTGATAGGAGTGGAGGTGAGGCAATATCAAGGTTAAGGGATTCATGTGATGGGTTCGTAACAGAACAACTACTACTAGGGCTAGCAGAAAAGAACAACGGAAAGTATCGGTAACCAATGTTGAAAGGAACACAGTGGTTCATGTGAGTGATAGCTTGCCTGCAAACCCAGTAGCCTGGTACTGAGCTAACTCCTTAGAAGGGGTGTCGTAAGTATCGTCGGTCTCAACGTCGTCGTTTATCCGAGAAGAAGCAAACAAACAATGCAGAAAGATAAACAATCAATATCATGGCATAGGTGCACAAACATGGGATGATGCATGTCATGTTAATAGATGCATCAAAATAAACTACTTGACAAGGTAACACCATTTAATTGGACCCATATGCAATTGGATTGCATATGGAAAGATTCATTGAAATAAGTGGAACAAATGGTTTACAACTAATTATTATGTGAAAGTTGTTAGCATGATGCATGCATGATGATGATAACAAGATAACAACAAATAACAATGATGGATGCAAAGGAAAAGGAATAAAACAAGTTTGGAATTGATTTATTAAGTTTGGAAAATTTGGTTACTTAAACATGTCACACAAACAATTATTGTTTTCAACAAGTTAAAGTGTTCAAAACAAATAACAAAGTTTATATTTGAAAGGAAAACAAGATTTTAGTTGGAATACATGTTTCACTTGTTGAAAAAGGATTTCAAATAAATTATTTATGAATTAAACAAGTTAAACAAGAATTAAATGAATTTAATTCAAACATGAACTTATTTGAATTTTTATTTGTTCAAAACATTAAACCAAATTCATATTTCAAAAGTTTATACTTTTAGGGCTTGAAAACATATTTTATATGTCCCAAAAGAATTTGTTTTGATCAAGTGATAAATTTAACAATATTAAATGATTTAAACAAGGTTTAAATCATTTAACCAATTTTAATTATTCAAAACATGAAACAAATTTTATATTTGGAAAGAGGGTTTAATTTTGCATGGAAAACATATTTCATTTGTGGAAATTGGATTTAAAATGAGCAAGTTATTATTTTGGCAATTTTAAATGCAATAAATAAGAAACAGTTGTTTTCAGCAATTTAAATTATTCAAAACAGCAAACAAAATTTATATTTGGAAAGTACATGAAAAATTGATTGGAAAACATATTTGGTTTGTGAAATTTGGAATTTTTATGGACAAGTTATGAATTTTGCAAATTTAAGTGATTTAAACAAGAATTCAAATGTTTCACCAATTTAAAATATTCAAAACAGTAAACAAATTTTATATTTGGATAGATCATTTAATTTGGTATTGAAAACATATAAAAAATGTTGGATTTGGAGTTAAAATGATTTTATTATGCTATTTACAAAATTTGGGGTAAATCTGCCATTTTTAGTGCACTAGGGACTAGAAAAATATTTTCCAGGGATCTAGATATTATTACCAGGGGCATGGTTATGATTTCTGGGATGTTTCAGTACAAAAACAATTGAACATAAAATGTTTGGTTTTATGGAGGGATGGGGATTCGAACCCAAGCCCTCTGCTTCTAAGCACAGGGAGCTAACCATCTGGGCTAGTGTTCTGTTCGTGATGGAAAAGGGCAGCGGGGGGGGGGGGGGGAAGTCTTGTGGTGCGCGGTGGTTTTTCTGGAATTAACTGAACCGTGACTGCTACTGTATCTCGACAGGAACTCGGCCAGCGACAGAGAGAAAGCAGCGATGGTCAGGGGCGATCGCTTGAGATGCTAGGGCATGGGGCGGGTGGTGCTGGTGGGGTAGGGTGCGGCCAAGGAGAGGGATAGGAGGAAGGAGGGGAGCGGCCTCACCTTGGCTGATCGGGAGTAGGAGGGGTCGGGGCAGCAGATGGCGGAGCAGCAGGGAGCAGAAGGCGTTTGCCGGCGATGGAGGAGACGGCGCCGGCGACTCGGGCCTCCTCCCTCCTCCATGCCTTCACCAAAAACGATCAGGAACCCACCACGGTTCCATTCCAAGGATCAGTTGCCCCTCGAGGTGACCATGGGGGATGGAAGGTGGCGGCCAACAGAGGGGGTTTCGGTGGTTCATGTTACAGAGAAACGAGAGAGCAGGGGAAGGGAGGAAGAAGAGATGGCGGCTGGGGAGGAAGAAGGAGGGGAAGAGGTTAGGGTTAGGGTTTCTCCTCCGGTTGGGGATAGATATAGGAGAGGGGATGGGAGCAGTGGGGCAGCACGCACGTTGCTGTCACCATGGCTGACGACAGCAACCGTACGGAGGAAGGGGATGAAGGGGGTGGGCCAGAAAAGAAAAAGGCCTGGGGGAGAAAAGTTATTGGGCTTCTAGGGGGGAGATGGGCTGGCTGCTGTGCTCTCCCCTTTTGTTATTTTTTGTTTGTTTTTTTTTTGTAGCAAAAGCAAATGGAACATTGGATGGTTTGTTAAGTGGTTAAATTTTGTGGAAATTTCAGTGTAGGGTATTTAAACCATTAGTAAACAGATGCCAACTTCCAATGTCAAAAGTTGGAAGTTTTATTTGGTATTTGTATTTCAACCCACTTTGGATGAATTTTTCATATTAAGGAAACCTTATGAAATCAAAGCACTTGAATAGGGTAGCCCCTATGCATTAAAAGATTAAGATTAGTTGGTTGAATTGATAATGTTTATAAATTGGTTATAACTCAACTTGGGTGCTGTTTGAATGAATTTGATTTGAAATTGGAATATTTTGTTAATTTAATATAGAAAACAACCACTTAATAGGGTGAACCCTATTATTAGTTGGATTAGAAACATTGGAACGGTTTGATATTTGATAATTTCCAAATGAGGTGTTGATGATGATTTTGCTTTGAATTTGAAAACCAATTTGGAATTAATTAATTGAAATAAAAGCACCATTTTATTAGTGGATCAACATGGAATAAGATGAGAACAATAGGTTGTTTTTATTTGTGATTTTTATTCCAAAAGTTGTAACAGAACAAGTATGAAAACATTGTTTGAGTAAGATTTGAATTTGAGTTGTGAAAACAGTGGGAAACAAATGCAACAATTTAGAAACAAAAGCAAACAACATGGAAACAATATGATGACATGATGCAATACTTAAATAACAAGAAATCAAACATTCTAAATGGTAGGTTTTCATACTTGGGCTGTTACAACTTGAGTTGAGGTCATGGAGGAGAAATCATGTCTTCCTTGAATGCTCTTCAAATCCGCGCCCTCAAATGGCATAACGGAAATCATGTACTTCCTCTTGATCCAAACATCGTCAACATACGTGGCACCAACACTTGAGAAGGCGGTGGCAAGAGTTTTGAGTCTTCGATACATGTCAACATGATCTTCTCCATCATGCATATAAAATCCTTCGGCCTCATTGGTCAAGGCGGCATATCTATTTCTTTGCATGCTCTCATTCCTCCACGAACATGATGACTAGAGCATCCCATGTTTCTTTGGCGGTGGAGAAATGTTGAAGATGCGGCATGTGGTTAGGACCCACGGCTTGTTGAAGAATGGACAAAGCGGTGTAGTTTTGTTGGCAATCTACGGCTTCTCTTCTTGTGAGATTCTTGGGATCAAATGGCTTGTATCCGTCACGAGTGATCCTCCAAAGATCTATACAAGAAGAATTCAAGTGAGTCTCCATGTAGTATTGCCATTCACGAAAAGAAAAAGCATCAATTTTAGGTGGATCTCCCCTAGGGATTATATGAGGATGAGGGACGGGGGGATCGGGAGAATATCGTCCTTTAACGTAGTTATATCCTTCCTCTCCACCCGCGCCCTTCTTAGCGGATTGTTCGGCGGAAGAATTTTTAGATGGATCACCATCTACCCCTTTCTTGGCGCCCTCCGGAGGAATTTTCGGAATAGAGGATTCGACTACCTCCGGACCTTTGGCTTTGAGGAGTTGTGCCGTGAGTTGACGCAACTCATCAAACTTGGTGTCTATGGATGAGGTCAATGAATTTCTCAACGCATTGAGATCATCCATGGTCACCTTGCCACCGGCCGTTTCGGTATCCAAATCGTCTCCCATACTAAAACTCTTAGGTGGTTAAGCCCGATAGAAGAGCCGAGGCTCTGATACCAATTGAAAGTAACTAGTCGCTAACCCGTGCGATGCACGGGCTAATCATTATCTCCCAATGTTTCTGTTGTTTGTGAACATGGTCATTGCCATCTTTTGGCTTGGTTGGACATTTGAACCAAAAAATTATTAAATTTCAATGTGTAAAATGTGATAAATAGAAAAGTTCCATATATAATTGTGAAATCAGCAGAATATTTTTAATAAGCATATTTAGTTTCACGTTTGTGGCAAGGCTAACTCAGAAATTATATTTTTATAATTATAATTCATAATGGAAGAGACCTATTTTTTACACGGCTTATGCTATAATCTAGGTACCGATGTTTAAACCTAATACATTATCTTTAAAAAAATCAGAAATGAACTGGGTTATGGCAAACTATACATCATATGGTAAACATGAAATTTGTTCTATATTTTAATATCAAATCTGTATGCACGCATATGTGACTACAATTGTCTATTTGTCGGTGAAAATACCCCTAGACCATTAAGAACAATTTTTGTTTTTAGTCATGGCTACATCTATCAAGATTTGAATGATATATAAAACATAGTAATGTTCGATTACTTAATTTATGAGTTTTTTTTTTTACTTTGTCCACCTTAGTCCAAAGGTTGTGCTTAGATGTGTTAACGTGCCTGTATCCTGCTCCTTATTGTGATATAAAAAAATTATGAGAACAACTTGATTTACCTATACTATTTAAAACTAAAATCATATTCTTCTAATAAGCAGGCCCCTTAGCGAAGAAGCCTAGCATTTACTATTTTTAATGGACAGGACAATAGGAGGACATACCTGTACAGGATGAGCCTTGCACTTTCACAGACTCGTACATGTGGAAGATCGGGCGCGGTGGCAAAGCGCATATAAGATGTCCCGCTCTCTCTCTCTGATTGAAGAACGGGTCAGTTTAAAAGAAATCAAAAACCTCAAAAGCTATAGATATATTTTCTTTTTTGACTGAACCACCGTTGAGAAAATAGAATCAGGTTTGAGTTTAGAAGGAAAGAATGTACCACCTCGTGTACTACCCATACGAATTACTTCCTGCATTGATTTCCCTTATTTTTTTATTCATGCCATGCATGGTCTAAGGAATTCTGCAGAACTGATCCGGCCGATGCTTCTTTCTCTCGCGTTACCCGGTAGTATTAATCTCTTTTCAATTTTGGTGTGGTTCTATAAACTCGCACAGCCGCTGCTGTGCTTGTTTCCCTTGGCAGGGCAGCTATCGACCTTCTTCCATGACAGTGCACAGGATGTTGCCATCGGCCACTGGCTCGTCGTTTGCTGACTCTTCAAGCCTCTCCTCACTGGGGCTCCGCGTTCGTTTACTCTTCAAGCAGGTCCTCATGGCCTCTCAGTTTTTTCTACCGTACCGACTGTGGAAGTTTCGTCTACTACCACGTGGGTCGTATTCTCCGGATCAAGTCATCAAATCAGAAAACGGATCTGACATGAAAGTTCGTAAAGAAGGTTGAATACCTGAGACATGGCAGATTGACAGCATCTCTGCCGCTATGTATTAGCTCCTGATGAAAAACCGCGGAACATGGCTGCTGCGTGCAAAATCTTAGCGCCGAGGATGCCATGACGTTGCTGGGACACACAAAATCAATATGCCGTGGCCTTGCGGGAGCAGAGATGTTGCAGTAGGCAGAGGAGACTAATTCATAAGCATAACTTGATTCAAGCGGAGGCGGGTCAAGGGACATCAGACAAATCGAACTCGTTCCTCCTAGCTTGAGTTGCAGGCGACCATTAGGCGATTAGAGTTATTTTCACGGTAGGTATTTAGAAGAATACTCATGTGATAGGACAGGAAGAAGTGTGCGGAAACACTATATAATAGTGCACTACGTAATAGGACACGCCCACGTAATTTCTTAGCTGGGCCGGCCCATTTAAACGAGTTTATTCGCGAAAAATAGAGGGTGCGGTGGAGGGGGCTCGAACCTGCGCGCTCCAATTGCGCCGGACGTGGTGAAGCCACTGTGCCACGCGCACGGCTTGTGTATAGATAGCTTTTTCAGGTTTTTATAGTTCGCCTTTTCCATTTTTTCTTTTACCATTTCTGTTTTTTATTTTATTTTTATTTATTTCTTTTCTGTTTTCTTTTTCTTTCTATTCGGAAATTTTTCGTTTTGAAATATGTTCAAACAAAAATTTGAATTTGAACAAATTTCGAATGGGAAGAAATTTCGAATTTGAACAACTTTCGAATGTGAACAAATTTCGAATTTGAACAATTTTCGAATTTGAACAAATTTCGAATTTGAACAAATTTCGTATTTAAACAATTTTCAAGAAAAAAGGAAAAAGAAAAGGTAAATGGGCCGGCCCATAACGCGTAGGACATGGGCGTTTCCTAATACGTAGTGCTATAAGCACTACATAGGGGAACCCGAAGTGTGCGCATCATCCAACATTTTTTTTCTTTGAGTTGACGTATGTGCTTATCTTAGGATAAGATATATACGTTTAAACTTGATATATCTTTTAGTTTATTCCTTTGAGCTGACGTACGGGCCTGTAGTAGTAGGACGTGATCCGCTATGCGTGTAGGACTCCGGAATCTAGACGTGCGTAAATATATACTAGAGGCTGGGGCGCCCCTTGGGGCGCCTCCTGGCCATACGGTGGCGGTTCAATCCCGTCCCAATCGTAGCCCAATTTTGTTATGTTATCGTTTATTTTCGCAGCAAACGTTTAGTTCAATTTAATTTATCATGAGTGATACCGTGTTTACATATTTGTTTGAATTTGCCTAGAGGTACTGTACATGACAAATAGACTACATATACTGAATATTATATGACCTCACATGGATACTGAGACCAATTGGAAATTCCACTAATTAGTGTCCACCGGTCTCTCTCCGTGATAGAAAAAACTTGCAGATCCTACAAAGATAGTTTGTCCCATCCTGAAGTGGAAGTTTTGAAGAAAATACAACAGTTTCCAAGCCAATCTTTCTTGTTGCCGATGAACACAAAGTAATGATCAATCTAAAGCGACGCCTAGAACTGGAGAAATCTTATGTATTTTTTCAGCTTAATGTAAAAATACTAATCATCAATCTGAAGCAACACCTAGAACTTGAACTCAGAATCCAGGTAAGTAAATAAAAAATAGAATAGGTAAGATGCAAATTGTAGCTTGAAAGGTTGGATTGCAGCAACCAGTAGCTGAAGGCTAAGTAACTAAAATAAACAAATGCTTCTGTGATAGAATCTAACTCCATATGAACTCCTACAACATAATGTCTCCTTATTCTCAAATCATCTGCCTCCTTATTCTTCAAATCCTTGGCCTCCTTGTTCTTTTTTATCTCTGTGAAAAACAAAATGCACCATTTCATCAAGATTGCTACTTGTCTACTTTGTGAAACAGGTCCCAAATATGATTTCAGAAAACAATTACTGTTTTCACTTGACATACATGAATGAGCTCAGCCTATAGATTTAATCTGAATTCTACATCACAAGGGTTTGTTTTTAATTATGTGAGCATACAAAACATTGCTGATTTCTGCTTGACTCTGTTAGAAATAAATAGAAACAAGTAATGTTGATAGCCATTTTTCTGGATCATTTAGGATGAATTTGAAGAAGAAAGCTTGGCAATTAAAATCATATTGATCACCTCTCTGAAACATATTTTTTTCGGCGAAGTCGGGGAGAACAGCTCATGGTGGGTCTGGCAGCAACCATTGTGAGTTGCTTCTTCTATAGGACCAAAGCCGCTCTGCCTCCCACCAATGGTATATGTCGCCTGGACAAGAGACGTTCTATGAACTTAGTTGTATAAAGAAAATCACCGGCAGTCCAGTACCTACCCGACCTCTCTCTCCCTGAGGGCCTCAGGCTACACCTCACCGTTGGTATCTGGGGCAATGATGAGCCAACGCACCTGCTAAATTTCATTGGGCATGGTGAACTTGAGAGGAACCACGTCCAGTACCCGACAGTCTGCAACGTTCGACCGCGCTGCCACCAGATCGTGAAGGAGCTTCCATGGTGGTGGCTCCATGAACGGCATCAAGAAAGATGCTCAGAGTAAACTGTCAATGTGAGCTAGTGGAGGGGATCATGTTTGTCTTCATTAGGACACAGCACGACGACGTCCTAGTTTACCTTGTACTGCCAAATGGAAGCTGCAAGAAAAAATCAAAACTTATTAGAGCATCTCTGGAAGGTAAACAATTTTTCTCTCAAGATGCGCACACATTGTCCTTGCACAATGATTTGATCAATATAGTGATTATCACGCAAGGATTGTCACCAATATTTGGAGCTACAACAGAAAAATAGGAATGAAAAAATGTTGCTTCAATTGTGTAAGTGCACATAAAAGCTGCAAAATTTCTAATATAACCTACGGTTGATATAGTTGAAAACGGCAAGAGCCCACTGTGATTGTTAATAATTTCTTTCCATCTACAATATATATCTGTTTTCAAACTCAAACCGATAATAATCAAACGGAATAGTTGTTAGCTCCTTGATAGTGCAAAATAATTTACAACCATGAGAAGTTGTTGCTGCCCTTTTGGGAATGATAACAAAAATTCTGCAGTAACATAACTTCACTACTCAAGGTGATACTTCTCAAACGCTGATTTACTATCCTAAGATGAAGTACTAAAATGGAAGGAAATATTGATCTTAGTGATTTCAGGTAAAAGAAACAGAATTACCTTATATGGCATGAAATACAGTTTCATGACACGGTAACTATAAAGATGAACCGCTAATCTAAATGGCAGAAGAGCCAACAATATCTGGGGGCTTTCCCCGGAAAACCCGCACTGGCCATCAAAACTCAGATGATGGTTTCATTGCATTCCACATCAATGAACTAACCAAACACATAAGAAAAATCATCCTGGAGAAGTGGCCTTACGCTTGATACGGAAAGTAACACATTTAAGCAGTGCATATGATTATTCTTTTATCGTAGGGCTGGTACAACATTGGAATACTCGTAAAAATTGGCGTTGACAAGTCTATCCAACCTAGGGTCTGAATTTTTTTAAACTGAGAATTTCCCTTACATTTGATGATTCGTGTTCTTACAGAGAGGTGACCTGTATCAAAGTTCTAATATTTGGAATAGGTGGACCTCCAAAGACTTGGATTGTTAGACAAATCCCTGCATGTAGTTGTTATGGCTGCTAGGGTTGAGCGGGAGAGAGAGCTGCGAGGGCGCGGGAGAGCCGGCCGTGGGGATCCTTTCCCACGGCCGGGCAAGATGGGAAGGGTTTTCCTTCTTAATTCTTGCTTGATTAGATTGATACATCTCCTCTCCATATATAGAGAGGTCTACTTGACTCCCAAGCAAGGCTTACTTGACCCCTAAGCAAACCCTAAGACTAATGGGCCCAGGCCCATCACGTACTCTAACAGTAGTTCATATCAGTAGCCTAAAACAATTTATGATTTAGTTATCAAGATAATTTTTGAGTCTGTAGGATTCCATTCTTGAAGTTTTATCGGTTACAACATGGTTTTGTTGAACTAAAAATTGAAGGTTTTATTATTGAATGAAAGGAGTTCTTATAAAAAGAATGAAGGACTTACGATACCTAAAGCAGAGAGATGTCTATGGTGTTTCTTAGTGTACCTCCAATATTCATGCTAGATAATCTCCATGAGATACCATGTTTCAACGAACTGTTTGTTGATAACAGAAGTAAAAATATGATTCGATGAGTTCAGCTCTCACACTTCTGTACATCTCCCATTTGAACAGGAAATTCCATCCTAGGAGGTGCATGGATCCATCGGTTATGTCCAGCTTTGCGATTCCCCGTTGGTACTTCAAGAGCTGCAACCGTATAATTAGCAAGCTAACATTAGATAGGTGCTTTTACAACAAAAGTTCCAGTAGTTAATCTCATTCCTACAGGCATGGATTTAATTATGAAAATTTTGGAGAAATAACTAAAAACAAATACTACAAAACATGTGAGGTAACCTAGTGTATATTTTCGGGCAGCTATAAAAAGAAAGTTTCTGTAAATCTCACAATTGGAATCAAGATCAAGGCCACAGGGATAAAGAACAGTTGATGCAGGAACGCAGCCCGACAGTAATGATTTTGTGGTGCCATCGGAGGCGACACACACCAAATCTATTCTCTCCCTGTAGCTCATAAATTTCTACATCATACATTACAGGTTCAAGCTGATTGTGGAGCTTCGTTGATCAATTCACATAACTAAAAAATAGAGGAGGCAATAGTAAGTTGGTAATATACACATATAAAATTTGAAGTCATCTGAAATTGAGACTTGGCCTATCAAAGTGTTGTCATATTTCAGTCGTAAACTTCTGAAGTTATTCTTTCTCTAGGACAAGACAGTATAATTGGAATTTAATTTGCCACATTATATTCAACTAACAAATTGAATTTAAGTTACTTGCAGTTCATGACCAAGCATTTCAAAATACACAAATGATCTTGCCATTTAAAAAAATCTAGACAATATGTTGTTGATCAGCATGTCAAATCTGTCATCGTCTAGCTGCAATTGCAAATACATGAAACCTGTTTTGGAGCATCAAGACTGATAGAAGCAGTAACAAACTCAATACTAAGAGGCGACAACAAACCGCGCATCAAAATAGCTGGCTGGGGAGAGGCAAGAACTCACTTCGCAAATGAGAAGAAAATTAACCACCACTGAAACGTCGAAGTGTAGTTAACCAGTTGGAGGCGATGGTCGCCAGTATCTGCGGAGGGCGGCCTATGACAGAGGGGAAAAACCGCATCCCGTCGCCACCTCAACGTTCGTCTCTGTCACACTTTTGAAAATGGCCACGTTGAGTGAAGCAAATAAGCATATTCTATGTAAAATGATCCAGAATAAAAGAGTGTAAACCACGCTGAACATGGAAAAACTAAAACCATTTTATCGTCACTACAAAAAATACACATTTTCTTGCTTCTCTGCTACATCACATTTATTGAAATTCTAGTTAAAAACATACGAGAGTATAAGAAGTACATTAATCATCAAGACACTTATGGTACTCACTCATGGTTGGACTATCAAAATCATTGAGGTCTCTCCTATTTACACCTGCAACATGGACATAAGAAAAACATAAACTGGTTAATCAACCAAGCTGGATGCGTTAATAATCCAACTAGACCATGATCGCGCGCGTTGCCGCGCCCTTCCATATGTGATACAATTATAGACATGGGTTAAAAACATATGAATGTTTCCGTATTGTCTTAAAATACAGAAACATAAATGGGAAGTATTTTTTATTTTTTTTATATGTGGTGTAATGGGCTTTGATAGTTTTGCTTTCTGGATTTTAAGCTTGTATGAACCTTGTATTTTGGATGGATTCCTTTGGATCGTTAGCTGATTTTCAAAAAATTGAAAGTTCAATGGAAAGGTAATGGTATATAACGATTTTCAGTTACCGTGACTTATGTCCGGTGATTCAATAAAGATAGTGAATTGTCAATGTAAAAAAAAAATAATGTGCGTTGGTCTTCTAGATAATATGACCTGTTCGTTGATATGTATCCCGTTTGTTCTGTCTAGCTTGGTCTAAGAGGACTGCATTGGGTGCTTATGTGCTTGTCGGTGAAGGAAAGAAGATCAATGACACCAGTGGCATGGTTTCTAGAAAAACAATTGGTCACGGTAATCTCATAATTTGTTTTACGTGTTGGTTCATACACTGATAACCTGGCAGAAATTGATTTTAGATGAAATTCTGAAGAAGATCGGTGGAAGGAAAGCAGAGTACAGCCGCTGGTTGCATACGGCAGTTATCTGTGCATGGCCAAAGGTGTTATTAGCACAAAAAAAGAAAATGCATCCGGTAAACGGAGCAAGCCTTTTGGCACATGCCAAACAACGACGTTGAGTTGGAGGAAGTGCGAACCGAAACCACATGGTTTGTATGCATTAGGAATGCGAATGGCATATGACAATAGAAGTGTTCGATTGGTGCAAAAAATAGTTTATTGGAAGCAAAAGACATCAATGCGCATGTTCTGTTTTCTTCATCCTTTCCTATCCAAAGTCTCGTTAGGCAGTGCTTTTGAGGTACTGATAGGTAGTTTCTTTTGGCTAGAAAATTTATTTCCATTAGTTGATGTCCTGCAATTTAGATGTAATTTGTGAGATGAAGACATTTAGGAGGTCCATTTATCGGAACTGGCATTTCCCTTCTCAGGAAGGAATTAAACTGAACATTTATGTAGTGGTGCCAACATACCTCTTTGTACTGTTCCTCGTTGGTTTGGACCCAGCATTATTACCAACTTGTGGGGATTGCTCAACCAGGGGAATTGATGTAACTTCTGTGGACTGTCCACGCGCATGAATTGGTGAAACAGGAGTCTAGCATTGCGAGAGAAGATCACCATAGGTATTGGAGAGCATGTAGAAAATGATGGAATATACAGTATAACTAACATACCATACATGTCGATCGCGGCAGATGGGAACTGCAATGAAACTTCATCAGTTCCAACCTGAATTTAAAGTAAACATATGAGGACAATGTTTTAAAGGCAAAGGAACGAATGGTAAAATACTGACCAAATTGCTAGCTGTTAGTAGCAAGACATGTTGTAGGTCCTTCTAATTAAGATGGCTGCTAGTGTTGATCAGAAGTTATAGCAATGTGGGTAGAAACGGAATGGGTTTCAGACTTATCAAATTTTCATCTCAACCAAATAACAAAACAAATATCTTGATGGCTGGTGGTGCTGATGATTATCTGTAAGTACTACCTTTGATCGTGCTACACTTGACAGTTTATTGAATTCAAACACGTTTGAATGGACTGTTCTCACGGTGTTGACCTGGTCCCCATAATGAAGGTCTTTTTCATTTACACTGATTGAGGGTAAATTGTTGTGTCATAGGTGAGGTTATTTCAGCTGAAAATTATTTGGCCTCCATGTTGCAGTTCGGGTAATAAGGTCAATTTTATTTTCTATCAATTCGGCTTCCCCTATTGCCTCGGCTTCGTGCTGCGTGTGGTAACATACAAGACAATCAATGGCATTATATTTATTCAACTCAGGAAGAATTGCAATAGGCGAGTCACTGAGTCAAGATAGCCTGAAACAAAACACACATAACGGACCTATAAACGATTCCATCTTGCCAACAATACCAGGTAGAAAATCGGCATCCAGTAAGAAAATATGTAATATCTCGGAAAATTGGCAGGTATATCAGGTTGGACTTCAAACTTTTGTCCAAGGTGTGATCTTTATTATAAATCTTGCATCCCCAACCCTAAAGAGTATGACAATTCTTCTTGACTTTGAGACAGATTGTACACGAGTTATGAAATACAGAAAAAAAAAGGCAGCAAGCTAAAATGGGTCACGGGTGAAGGAAACATAGCAGGCAAATGCATGTATTAGCCGCCCTGGGATAAAAAATCGAACAAGTGCACACTTGAATTTTTTTAAATGAAATAATAATTATAATAAGAAATATTAACACCATATGAGTAACAATAGCTAATTTTACATAACCAAGTGTACCTGTCCAGCAGATATGGTTGTGGATGAAGGTCACACCCTCCCTGTCCGCGGTTCCTAAATAAACATCACAAACAAACAAGCAACCACTCAAACAAAAAACAGTAAGTCAGTTAGGTAGCTAATACCGATGTCCATGACATTACAGAGAAGGTGGCTGAAGAACATGGCGATCAAACAAGGAAGCAAACCCTGGGGAATGAACATGACTGGCGAACAAAGGGAAGTTGAAGGCAAGACCGATGGGATATACTATATGAGGAACAGAACATAACGGACAATAATGCTGGTGTTAATCACCATAATTACAGGAGGTAGAAGGTCGAATTTTAACTTTAACGCCATGATTGCGATGCCGGCGGCAGTTTCACTTCAGGTGGAGGCTGCAAGAACTGAATGAAGGCGTCGCTTTGGCGCTGGCTGGGTCCACATACCCATCGAGGAAGCCCACGCGGCATGTTCTTGTGTGTGTATCAGTGCTTGCATCGCCTCACCGGATACTTTGACGACGGCAATCGCACGGCCGGCAAGGAGTCCTTCTCGCGGATGGCAAACAGACCGGCGAACGGCGGCGTGAGCCTGCCCATTCGATGCGACTAACAAAACTAATTGCTGTAGCGACGTTCAGCTGAGACGCGTGACAATCTGAGCCGTTCCTAAACGTGATCCAACGGTTCAGAGAGTCAAATTGCTGTGGTGACTCCTAGGTGGTTAAGTTTTACTGTTTCTTAATAGCGTCGAATAGAAAAAAGAGAGCAACCTGTCACATGAATTAGGGGGATTCTTGCAATTCTCGACAGAGCAGTGGAAGTGGGGACCAAGGATATTCTGATCCATCCATCAAGAGAAGCGTCTTTTGATTTCCACATGGTACCAGGAGAACAATAACCCAAAAATTGTCAAAGAATCGCTAGAGCTGCGTGTACATAGGTTTATCTCCTTCAATCGTTTTCCCCATCAAGCATGAGACCCAAGTGACGAGTTCTATCATGGACGCTCTGTCAAATACCTTTGCGTGTGTCAGCTGTGTGGCCGTGAAACGCCTCCATGAGCATCTCCGCCTCCCACCATGTGGGCCAATGCGAAAAAATCCTTTCCATCGACGACCAGTCCATGCGCGGTCAGCCCAAACCCGCCACGTGGATAGCGCCATTGGCGTCCCAACTCCTCCTTTCAGAAATGCTAGACCTACGGATGACTCTTAGACTAGCCACAATGGGAGTAACATAGGTGGTATCATAAGTGCCACATAGGCAAAAAAGATGACGTGGCACTCATTTAATGAGGAGAGAGGTGTTAGTGGTATCATAGGTAGATACCGTAACATAACGCTTTCCAAGACAAGATGAGTCTATAAGCTAATAAATGTACTAGTATATGATACCACAAATATGTTACTATGCATTGTGGAAGTGGTAACATAGACTAGTATCATATGCATGATACTAGTATATGATACTCCCCATTGTGACTAGTCTAAGAGTCATCCGTTACAGAAATGAATCTACGGGATTACGTGCCCTTCCCACATAATTCTCCTCCCTTGATTTTCTCTGTGGGCCCTCTACCTCGTCCAATCAAATACTCCCAAGCGAATCCGTAAGTTGAATTTGCGTAAATGCTGCCCGTAGATGTAGCATTGCTCCCTCCGCAATTACAGAAAAAAGTATTAAGATTTAATCTAATAATAATGGCACTATCATGTAACAAAAGGAAGGAATATTAAGATCTTACCATCCATAACTAAACAATCATCAACATCGTTTTGTCGTGCCTCTCAAACCCAAGAACATGACTGAAAATTAACAAATATGGAGCACAATTAGAAGAACGAAATATCATTAATCTTATAAGAAACACAGTACCAAGTAATCGGATTTACTTACAATCTAAGCATGTGAATAAGTAACGAGTAGTGTTTATGATATTTTAGAACACTTCAGTAAAAAGTGGACATCTTTGGATATACGGAAGCAATTCATTCAACAGATCATGGAATTAGATGCCACTAACTAATTCTGAATTATATTGCCTTTGATCTAGAAGTTGACCTTTATTTAAGCTATACAAAAATACACTAATTTTAGTGATTGCCACTGCCAACCAGCGGTCTGTACCAAAATTTAATCTACATGACCACGTCAAGTTTTAATATTTATCCTTGGAGAGGAAGAACCTAAAGTGCAGCTGGATCAATGTGTACCTAGTAGGGACCCCATCCACGGAAACTCTTGTCAGTAGTCATTCTTGATGAGTATGAATATTGCAAGCGCAAAATCATCCCCTAGATGCACAACAAGAGGACATGACTGAGTACTACTGATATTAGTTCAATGATTCATGGAGGCATGGCAAAACTAAGTGTACCAATGAAATTTCAACCTCATTACCAATAAATAAATGGCATAACTCTCTGCCATTTGAGGATAATAATCACAACACATCATTTCACAAAAACAAACCTGCAATTAGTATACGCGCACTCACATAGGACTGGGAAGAGCTATATTATCTCTGAATGTCTGTAGCATTAGTACAAATGCACACCAACCAAAATGGTATAATGCCATTAGTCCAAATGCACACTAAACAACTTCCTGAAATCCAAATCGCGAGAAAAACAAACCTGAGCTTCCAAGCCACTAAGAAATAGCAACCAAGTATAGAAGAAGAAGCCACGGGGCTCCAGCCACTTCATCGCTTAACCTCAATACGAACAAACGAGATACCAGAGGTGTATTGGCATGGGTCAGAGGGGGACGGGAGCCCTAGCTATGAAACAGAAACTAAATTAGAAGGAGATATCTAGCTGCGAAACAAAAATTAAATTAGAGAAGAAATAAATTAGATGGAGGAGCTCATTCAATAAAGTAACCGGAAGGGAGGATGGGGAACCTGCTATGCTCTGACGGTGGAGGTCTGATCATGGCACTATGGCCATGGCCGGCTTCTCGCAGCCATCCGTCTTTCCTATGGCGACGACATGCGGATATGTCTCTCATCTTCACCTTCTCCGGCCGTCAAGTGCCCTGGCCCAGGCTCGGAAAAGGAGTGACCACGAGGGAGGATCATAGAGTGATCCGATGAAGAGCAAGAAGGATGGACGGGGAGGGGAGAGGGCGCAGGAAGCGGCGGTGGAAGAGGCGGAGGAAGGGGATCTTTTCGCCACGGGCGATCTACGTCTTCGTCCGCACACGAGCAGACAATAGGAGCGTGGTCTTCGTCCACACGAGCAAAGCGTTCCTTTTTCTATCCACCAGCCCAGTCTTCTGCGGCGGCACAGCCGGCCACCGGCCGACGTCACGAGATTTGGGCGACGAGGTTTGCGGCAGAGAAAACGGCGGCGGTGGCGGCTTGGAGGATGCGCGAGGGGGTCGAGGTAGGGGGAGATGGGATACACAAGTGGCGGCGGCCGGCGGTTGGTTGCTGAGGTCGAGCCGCTGAGGAGTTGGGAAGAGGAGGAGGTTGCGTGCACGCGTGGGAGACCTAATGGGGAGACTACGGCCCACACTTTTTTTGGCCATCTCGCACCGAACGATCCAATCAGTAGCAAAGCGCTCAGTGCGGCCATCCCGCCCGCGCCACGTGGATAGGCGCAGAGGCGCGGCAGGTGGTTCGCACTTTCTTGTTTTAGATGTGCTATCGCGCTTATTCGATCTCAACCGCACAATTGAAATCTTGTGGCTAATTTTGCGTAATTTTCTAAGATTAACGTGGTGTCTCGTTGGGAGTCTCCAATTAGTAAATATAAGATATAAGAAGTATGGGAACCTAGAGGGGGGTGAATAGGTGCTACGACCAATTTTAATTTTTCTTAAAGTTTAGGCTTGACACAAAGGTAAATTCTCTAAATAGTGCAACTAATGGTGAATTTACCTATATGGCAAGGCAAGCAATTAATGCAACTAGGACAACACTTAACACAACAAGTACTACAATAAATGCTACAAGTACGAGTAAGTAAGAAGAGGGGAACGAGGTAACCGATAGAAGCACACGGAGACACGATGTATTCCCGAGTTCCTCCTTGTTAAGGAAGTACGTCTCGTTGGAGGGGTGTGATATCGCCACGAAGGCCTACTCAACGCCACAAATGTCCCACCCTATTCTCCGATGAACTCCGCCACAAAGGCCTAGTTCACCATGCACTATTGAACCCCTTTGAGTCGGGGATCGAGTCCTTTACAAACAAGCTTGGGGCACACACCCACAACCAAATTGGGGGCTCCCAACTCTTCACAAATCACCAAGAGTAGCAAGAAGCCTAGGTTCTCCACAAGAGGAAACCCTAGGCAAAGATTCCTCAAGCTAATAAGGGGGGAATGGAAAACCGGTTGTTGAAGATGTAGATCCGGGGCTTCTCCTTCAATCCTCAAAGTTTCAACAAGTTTGGGTGGAGGAGGAGGGAGATCTAGCTTGGTGGGTGAGCTCAATCAATGGAGTCTTCAATGCTGGTGGAGCTAACCCTTGGGGAAGAAAGAGAGGCTCTATTTATAGCCCCTCACCAAAATAGCCGTTTTTCTGCCCATTTGCGACCAGGCCGGAATTGCTCGGAATTATTCCGGATCCCGGAATGATTCCGGAGCAATCCGGATGGCAACAGAACAATTTGCCATAGTGACCGGAATGATTCCGGGCTGCTCCGGAATGGTCCGGAATTGCCCCGGAATAATTCTGGATGGCAACAGAACAATTTGCCGTTGAGGCCGGAATGGGCCGGAATGATTCCAGCACCCGGAATCACTTGGAAGAATTCCGGGCTGCACTATGGAACTATTTTTCAGGCCAGAAAAACTCCGTTGATCTTCGATTCTTTTCACCATTTCTTTGACACCGTTTTACGTGCTGATTTAAGACCAAATCCTTTGACAAAGTAGAACATACGGTTAGTAAACACACAAAACATCAAGAGATCGAAAATGCACTTTGAGCAGGGGGTACTCTTTACCCACACGTACCAACCGACTCTTAATGCCAAGTTATTGGCACAATTCCGACGATGTGCCGGCAGAGTGTGGTCGGCCACGACCTTTACCTTACCCGACCCTATCCATGAGTCAACTGTGGTGACCCAGCACACCACTGCATGTGTAGTGCGCTAGTCAGTGACATAATACTCACAGAAGGACTTATCCGTGAATATTACATCTCTCAGAGTGGTACAACAGAAACACAACGGGTCCAAGCAAAGCTATAGGATACAAACTTCATTACAAAATCTTGAGACCAAGACCATGTTGCATAACCAGGTGTACATTCCTGCCCACTCCCACTCAGGTGTGGGGCCCGGTTGTTGGTCCAAGACAAACCGTGCTTCTCCGCACAACGCATGCCCACCCATTTCCGCCAGCAGGTTGAACGCCTGATTTCACCCCTCACGATGGAGACCTACGCGCCCAGAGTCCGTGGGACGTAAGGGCTCCCACCCATGTGCATGTAGTCCCGCAGAACCTACAGTGTACGTCTCTGGCAGTCCGTTGACATGCGAACGAGAAAAGATCACAGCTGACTTAGTCCCCCCATAGAAGACCCATGGTTAACGCGAATTTACGGCGCAAGAATCCTGACGGCAGTTGTTGTTAATTCCTAGGTAATACGTTCCCATGCAGATGGAACCTTTCTTTCACCTATTCATCTTACCATGGTCCCATCCGCCCACCAAACAGAACACTACCACTCGGGTAGTCATTCAATTAGTCATATTATTATAAAAATAGAATCATGCATTCTTTTGAGAGTAGGTGATAATACGATAGGGTTTTTGCAAATAGTTTGTTATGAGATACTGCAAAGGATATGAGCAAGTGATGAACTTGCCTGAGATTGAAATAACAATAATAAACCATGTCTTCGGGTTCGAGGGTCTAGTAGGAAATCCCAACATCTGAAAGATAGCAAAGTAGTCCCGGTAAGGACTACGGAAAACACTGGCAAGATGATACATGCATAGTAATGAGATGCATCATGAATTACCCTGGAAAATACCCCAACTTACAAGTGTAAGCCACGTTTGATACGATATCTCAATCACACATGTTTTAGGTGAATTGTTTTATTACTTGGGGTGATGTGGGTATTACTTCTTTTAGACTTACATGTGTTTCACTTTTACTAAGCAAACAATTGTTATCATGTTTAGGTAGAAGTGTTGATTACTTGGTGAGGTAACAAGACAATCACACATGGAAAACAAATATTGAAAAGGTAACAAACATGTTAAATTTTATGTTCCAAAAGTGTAGAGTTAATGATAATGAGTTTAATTGAGAATGATGAACTAGTACAGTGAACTCTAACATCATAATACTTGCTAATTAATTGTGATGATAGGTTTAGTAGGTGTGAAAACATGTGGGTTTTATTAGTAAAGAAAATAATGATGCGGTAGTTGTTTCTGGTTATATAGGAACATTATAGAATTCCATTATAATTTTAGAAACAAGTTTATAAGTTGAATAAAATGTTTTATGTTTGAATATTTGAATTGGAAATGATTTTCTATTTAATTTTATATGTCATTCAATGCTTTTTGAAAATATTTGAATAAATTACTAATTTATTAATTTAAAATGAATTAAATGACTAGGCAAATATTGCACACATGAAAACTTGGTCAAATAGCTATAAAAATATCATAGATGGGTTGTATATGTCATTTGGAGCATTTTGGTATACAACTTGTACTTTTCTGATTTTATGAACTATTTATTATTTTTCTCAATTTTTATATGATTTAATTTAATTCAGAAAATGTTTAATTTTAAACTGTATCAAACATTTTTGAATAGTTGATAAATAAATAAATAGTTTATATTTTTATGATTAATGTGGTGTATAATTTATATTTTTCTCATTTATGGAATTAAAGTTATTGAATTAATAAGTTTTAGTTATTTTCTGCCAATATTCAAATTAACAGGTGGGTCCCACCTGTCATATCCGAATTTCAAATAAAAATAAAAGTAAAAGAAAATAAATCCTCTCGTGACGTCATAGACGACGACACCATAGCTCGAATCCTCTCAGATGGATAGCAATCCATGAATTCACGGCAAATTGGCTCAATTAAGTTGTTCCACTAGGTAGAGGAGCCTACGACGAGTGCATGGGTGGTGGCGGCATGACCGAATGGTCAAGGGGTCGCCGGCGGCGAGCACAACGACGGCGGTGTTTCACGGATTACAGCAACAAGGCGATTCTGTGGATTAAATTCAAAAGCGAAAGCACCACGAGGTGCGGAGGCTCACCAGGAAGGTGTTGGTGCATGTGGTTGGGCACAGAGAGCTTCCTAGCGACGGCGAGCTTCCACGGCGGCCGGATCAGAGAGAAAATGAAACCGGGAGATTCGCGGGCTCTCGGCCATCTCCGCCCATGCGCAAGCTCAAGGAGGCCGGGAGGATACATCGCACCTCCCAGTGGTGTGAGTTTCCCTCGAGGCGGCCGGAATCAACGGTGCGCGGCGGCGGACGGAAGAACTAGGGTTCTGGTTTTCTTTGCACAGAGGAAACGAGAGAGAGGGGAAAGTGGCTGAGAGGACAGAGGAGGGTGTGGGAAGCGTCGTGATGTACTTCTCCTTCCAAGGGCGGCTAGTAAGAGGTGGCATGGAGGCGTCGGCGGCAGTGACACGCACAGTGTCATCATGGAGGAAGACAAAAGGATTATTTTCCCCATAACCCCCTGGCTAGTTTTAAAACTTACAGAAAGGTCCCTCTATGCTTAAAACTGTGAAGAAAACATTGTTTTCAGGGCCTTATTGCAAAGATAAAAATTATTAAAAATTATATTTGGGAAGCTCATCAAATTTGCAACCTCACCATGTTTTGTTTTGGTGAATTTGAGTACTATTTGTAATTTTATTTAGGGTGCTAGATTAAGTGGTTTGGTTGTCTTATCTTCATTTTATTTATTAAATGGCTATTAAATTATTTTAGGCATGATTATTATGATCAAACACAATAATCATGTGGTTAGCAAAGTGGTGTAATCATAATTGGACAATTTTAGCTACAATTTCTTATAGAAGGCGTTTTGGTAAAATTTCTGGGTTATGTTTTTATGCTCTGTTATGAAAATCACTTAATATGGAATTTTATTCCATGTCACACCAAATGATTTTTAATGGGTGAAGGAACTTGTTTTATTTTTATAATACTATGTTATTTTCACAGTTACAACTCTTAGCAATTTTGGTTGGCATTTTACTTAGGTGTGTGTCAGAAAGGTTGTTGTTTTTAGTACTTGATTAAATGGAAAACTTGAGTGGCTTTGAAATCTTATTTGTTTGTTCTCCACCTGGTTCCAAGTATGAATATTATCCCATGCTTGTTTTAGAAACAAGTGATCATTTGTATGTTTACATGTAGATGATTTTTGTTATCATCTGTTAGTCTTATCTATGAAAAGGATTTGGAAAAAAAGGTATTAAGTTTGTTTTCATCTACCTCCACATATCAAGACATGTGGATACAAAACCCTTGTTGTTATTTATTATTGGATACTTTTTTCCATTTAAGAGATTTACTATGTGTTCCTCATCTATGTTGAGCTTTACAAGGCATAGAGTTTATGGATTCTCTAACATTAACTATTGCTTTACTGAATAAATTCTTCCTGAGACAGTGTTGCTCCTTGTTGATTTTTGTTGCTTGATGTTCTTCTCTCTAGTTGCCACTTGTCTTTAGACATTTCCTTGTTAAATAGCAAGTAAAATCAGCTCTTGGATTCCACCTTCACTGTCTCACCCTTGTGGTGAAAACAACCAATTACTCCAAGCTAAGATTTTGCTTAGATGATTATAATGTGGTTTCTTATTTCCCCAATGTTACTCTTTCTCTCGATTGATGGTAAAAGGAGTGTAGGTGTAGTTTATGACACCAGTTAGCCTTAAGCATATAAGAAGAATCTGTTGGCAAGTTTGCAAGGCTTGTTCCCAAATTACCTTTCATATACAAGAGGCTAAGTTGTACTAGGTTATTCAAACTTCTGTTTGTTTGTGTATGACACTCAATTGTTTGAGTATACAAAAGTGATACGTTAACAAGGTCTAGAAACTTGTTACCAAACTACTTCTATATAACACTAACATTGGAGTATCACACTGTTTCAAGAGTGTTAATAAGATCAGATCAATCTATAAGAGTTTCCAAGTAATCTTATGATAGATTGGAATAACACTTCTAGAACACTCCAAATAATCTTCTTGAAGATCTTCCTGTGGTAGTTCCTCCTTTCTTGTGGGTTGCTTCTCTTGCAGAATGATTTCAAGAAGGTTGGGAAACAAGATATAATGGTCTAGACAAATTAACAAGATCTGGATTAAGAGTTAGTTCAAGCTTTTATTATCCTTCCATGCATCTCTTATTTTGCTTCCCATAGGATATGTACTTTACTCATACATGATTAGTTTTATTCAGCTTTCAATCCAATTGCGCTAATAAAGGTTATAACTTGTTGTTATTCATTAGTTGTCTCCGGGGATATACTTTAGTTACTGAATGTTATTTTGGATAGAGATGTGGCGTGTTTGTGGAATGAGGACTTAAAATAATAAGTTGATCAAATGGTTGATTGATGGGTTCATATCTCATATGCTCACTGGTATAAGGTGAATGAGATAATGAGCATATGAAGATTGTTGGGGTTTAAAGACTTATGGCAGAGTTGTTAGTTATTTTTCTCAGGTGTCATCTTGTTACTTTATATTATTCCTTTGTAATCTTTGTCATGCACAATGTAGACATAGAGATTTGGAAAGATCATAGGTAATGATCAAGGTTTCACAGTAGTTTAAGAAGATTTAATTCTTCCTTTAGGTACTTCATTTATGGTTGAGGAGATATGTACATATTCGATAAATATGCAAATACAATTATTAAGTCATTTACCACTTGTGGGTTTTGGGTTAACACTTGTTTGTATCATTTGTGTTCTATTGAACCTTTGTTATTTACATGTGAAGGTTAACTTAGTAGTTACTAAATAATTTGGAAACATGTGGTGTGAATGGTTGATAACTTAAAGATTTATTGTTTGAGAGGACATAACACCTCTGTTGATGAGATGGTTCAATTGTGTATTACTTATTGGTGGAAGTATGATTATCAGTTGTGTGATTTGGGTACTCACCCCTCTTTGGGTTGTAGGTACCTAATGAATGAACCCAAGTCACTTAAAGACTTGAGGTTAAGGTTGTTGAGAGTGTGTGTTGGTCAAAACCAATTATGGTTTGTGTAACAAGATGATTTGGTTTCTTAATATACTTGTTATAAAGATCATTCCAAATGTACTCTTGACTAGATGAACTAGACCTATTTCATCATGTCAAGTGAAACTTTGGTCACTTTGATTCGTCTAAACTTCCGCGCCAAAATTTCCCGTACTTTTAGATGCATGCTTTGCAAATGCACATATTATATTTAGATCCTTATAACTTCTCAAACACTGGGATGTTACAGTATCTCCCCCTTAACAAGAACTTTGTCTCGAAGTTCAACCTCTCTCACGTAAAGATAAGTAGAGAGAACTTGTGTAGACCGTTGAGTCTTCCCAACTGTTTTCTTGTGTTGACCATGTCATGTGTAGCCTCTTGTCTGGATTGTTCACCTTCCACTGTCTTGCGTAATGATCTAATACTATGCATGTTATTATGACAGCCCTGTTTTTTACTATACCTTCCTTATGGTCTCACGAAGAACACGTGGTATTTCTACCACATAGTGGATACCAAGTTTCATTCTCCGATGAATATGTATGGTTTCCTACCTCTCTGAACTTTCTGAAGAACATTTGGTATATCCACCAAATGATGAATAACCAATAAGATTCTTTAGGTACACTGGATATTGTCTATGTTTAGGACTCCATTTGGTTCAATCTAATGGTCTCAAGAGGAATACTACTCAAAGGAGCTTGTACAACATAGTGTACATTGATTTAGACTCATCTATATAGTGAAAATATCTTCGAGTTTCCTCGAGTTTTAGCTATTCCTATAGATGGCTATAACCTATTCCACTGGTGACTTCCTATGGTTCTTCTATAGCATTGGGTTTCAACTTCTACGGGGTGACTCTATGAGTTTATTCATCGAACTTCTACATGTTTCCTTCTAGGATATAACTACTCATGTGATTTTCTTGGCATCGCTTGTGGTAGCTCATCATGTGTTGATGTAATAGCTCACCAACTCCAAACAAAATGTGGAATGTGGTCCATTCCCATCAGTGTCTTCATTGTCATCTTCCTTCTTGACTTTTTTTGGTCTTCTAGAGCTTTGGTGGTTGCTTCAATCAGCTGAGATTTCAGACCGCTCTCATACTAATCCTATACCCTCTAGACCGGTAACATCAAGATAGAACTCAATGTTTGCACATGCATATGCACATCAAGTTCCAACTTCATGCACATATCTAGTCAATCAAAGATCCAAATAAGATCCAATAAATCCCAAATGCAGTTATCACTCATGCATCAAAAGCCCGTGAAATAAAAATACTTAGAGTAAAACATCTCAAGTACCAAGGCTCTTAAATGCTATACACTACAAGTAGGTATATAGTACCTTGTAATCCTAGTCTACACAACCACTTTTTACCTCGGTAATTACTCCAATTGCATGCCTTACTGCAATGGAATAAACCAAGACAAAATAATCCTATATTAGTTGTTGTCTAACTTGGTTCCATATAGGACTAAGCATTATGTAATTGAATTACATCATCTTGATTATGATAAGCTTCTCATGGCATCTGTTGATCCTTCGTGGTGTTGATCACATCGTAGGAGTAGTAATGTAGCTTCCATCCATGTTTATGCCTTCTCCTAATACTATACTATAGTAGCTCAACTCTAGACTTGATAACTGAGGATATGGTATATACCCCGTAGTTACCATGGCTTAATGAAAGTTCATGATTCTCAAACATTCCTTATTGTTGATTCTTATACTTACTCTATACCATGTTCTACTCCATCCTATACATTCATAGAATGGGGTAATCATCACTTTAACTTAACCATCTCTGACTATGTCAGAACTCTTTTCTCAATAACACTGATACATGCTAGACTTCTAACTATTCATACCTAGGTATAAGATAATAGATAAGTAGATTTACTCAGGTTGAGTAGGATTAATTCTATACAAGTATGATTATATCATTCTCAAGTGAATGATCATCATATTTGTAGGAAATATGGTTTAGATAAGATGGCTTACTATAGTCTTTACCAACCTACAGATCTCCTAAAAGGTTTTAAACCTAAGGTCGCTTCGCTCTGATACCATCTGTGGTGACCCAGCACACCACTTCATGTGTAGTGCGCTAGTCGGTGACATAATACTCACAAAAGGACTTATCCGTGAATATTACATCTCTCAGAGTGGTATAACAGAAACACAGCGGGTCCAAGCAAAGCTATAGGATACAAACTTCATTACAAAATCTTGAGAATCTCCTTGATGAATCAAGAAGATCTCCTACAAATGAAACATCAGAAGAAGAAATCCAAAGCTCCAAGCCGGAGAAGAACTCTAGCTCAGAACTAATCCACTACGGCTGATGTCAGCCCTAATCTATGGCTTGTAATAGCTAAGTCTAAGAATGGTCTCTACCTACATCTTGATAGCTTCTCCTCCACCAGCGTTGTTGATGACGATGCTTTACCGACTAAGTAGTAGATCACTCCAACGAGCTTCATGAGGTAGCGATGGCTTCACGATGACGACTTCAATAGGGCTTCAACTCTAAGCGGGGGGTCAAATGGGAACGAATGAGTAACGAGCGTTACTCAGCAAGTTCATGATGTATAGTGGGTAGTTTGATGCACTAACTACAGCTTTAGACTCAAAAGAGTCATAAGCTAATGCAAGGTTTTTGTAAATCTTTCTTAAAGAGGTTGCTTTTAATTCTGAAAACTATGCCCGACAGATCTTCAAAGGATTAGAACTTTCATTGAGTTGCCTTTCCTACGGCGTTCACAGCTCCTTCCCGGAACAAGGGGTAACATGCCACATCCTTTTACACTCTACATAGGTGCGTTACTATACCCATGGACGACCAAGACCATGTTGCACAACCAGGTGTACATTCCTGTCCACTCCCACTCAGGTGTGGGGCCCAGTTCTTGGTCCAAGCCAAACCGTGCTTCTCCGCACAACGCATGCCCACCCATTTCCGCCAGCAGGCTGAACGCCTGATTCCACACCTCACGATGGAGATCTACGCGCCCCTGGTAGACACTCATAGACCCCAGAGTCCGTGGGACTTAAGGGATCCCACCCATGTGCATGTAGTCCCGCAGAACCAACATCGTACGTCTCTGGCAGTCTGTTGACATGCGAACGAGAAAATATCATAGCTGACTTACTCCCCCCATAGAAGACCCATGGTTAACGCAAATTTACGGTGCAAGAATCCTGACGGCAGTTGTTGTTAATTCCTAGATAATACGTTCCCATGCAGATGGAACCTTCCTTTGACCTATTCATCTTACCATGGTCCCATCCGCCCACCAAACAGAACACTACCACTCGGGTAGTCATTCAACTAGTCATATTATTATAAAAATAGAATCATGCATTCTTTTGAGAGTAGGTGATAATACGATAGGGTTTTTGCAAATAGTTTGTTATGAGATACTGCAAAGGATATGAGCAAGTGGTAAGCTTGCCTGAGATTGAAATAACAATAATAAACCATGTCTTCGGGTTCGAGGGTCTCGTAGGAAATCCCGACATCTGAAAGATAGCAAAGTAGTCCCGGTAAGGACTACGGAAAACACTGGAAAGATGATACATGCATAGTAATGAGATGCATCGTGAATTACTCTGGAAAATACCCCAGCTTACAAGTGTAAGCCACGTTTGATACGATATCTCAATCACACATGTTTTAGGTGAATTGTTTTATTACTTGTGGTGAAGTGGGTATTACTTCTTTTAGACTTACATGTGTTTCACTTTTACTTAGCAAATAATTGTTATCATGTTTAGGTAGAAGTATTGATTACTTGGTGAGGTAACAAGACAATCACACATGGAAAACAAATATTGAAAAGGTAACAAACATGTTAAATTTTATGTTCCAAAAGTGTAGAGTTAATGATAATGAGCTTAATTGAGAATGATGAACTAGTACAGTGAACTCTATCATCATAATACTTGCTAATTAATTGTGATGATAGGTTTAGTAGGTGTGAAAACATGTGGGTTTTATTAGTAAAGAAAATAATGATGTGGTACACTGGTAGAAAACAGGCCTACAGTCCCGGTTCGCCAGGCCCATTAATCCCGTCCGGGCAACCGGGACTAGCTACGCGCGACTAAAGGCCCCCCCCTATAGTCCCATCTCTTACGGACCGGGAGTAAAGGCCTGTCCACGTGGGCGGGTGGCGGAGCCTGGGGTCGGAGGACATTTAGTCCCGGTTGGCCACATGAACCGGGACTAGATTTATTTCGTAATTTTTTTAATTCATTTGGTTTCTAATTATTTTTCTCACCTTTTTTCACTCCCTTTTTTTCACTCCTTTTTTCACTCCCTTTTTTTCACTCCCTTTTATTCTCACAATTTGTATTATTTGCTTAGTGTCTAACTAAGATTATCTCTAGTCCAATTAGTTACTCATGGTCAAACTTCCCGCTCGGTCACCCATCCTCCCACTGCTCTAGCACTAGCACGCTTAACTTCCGAGTTCCATCCCGTCCCGAATCCAAGTGTTTCTCACGCATGTATATGATAGTTGTATCATATCAATCTTATTAACATGTTGGCCGAAGCCATATTTCTTTATTGTTTGAATTTCAAATAAATCTTTTAATAAACAAAAGTAAAGATGTAATTAATAATTTTGAATAAATAAATAAACATTAACTTTTAATTTGTATTATTTCTAAAAATACCAATAATATATCCAAAAATTGAGAAAAATAGAACTAATTCATTTTAAAATCTTAAAAATACAAATAATATATCAAAAATGAAGAACAATAATACTAATTCATTTTAAAATCTTAAAATACAAAATATATATCAAAAATTAAGAACAATAATACTAATTCATTTTAAAATCTTAAAAATACAAATAATATATCAAAAAATGAAGAAAAATAATACTAATTCATTTTAAAATCTTAAAATGAAAAAATATATCAAAAATAAAGAACAATAATACAAACAATATTCATTACATGCATAGAGTCGATCACACATAACACAATAGAGTCGATCACACATAACACAAACATAGAGTTGATCACATTTCATAATTAACATATTATATATAGAGAGTCGATCACAAAAGATATCCATTACATATATATACTACTAATTAGATACCCATTACATGCACATGCATAGATATCGAACGCATGCATACATCATCTATGGCCCCGCCGAGTAGATGCGGAACAACTCGTACGCGACATATGCATCTACGGCCGCATACTTGAGGTTCGTCGGGCGCAATGGGGTCTCCTCCCAATAGTTGTGATTCTGACGGGGGAAATCAGTCTTCATCCTTTCATAGGCCTGGTGGATGAAGGTGCTTGCCATGACAGCCATCCCGGTCTTTGGCCCGGTCAACTGGATAAGAGTCTGAAGATCAACGTAGTGATCTTCCGGTATCATAATACCGATGCGCATAAACTTCACACGGTCTTGCGTGATGTCCACGCTACAAAAGTCAAACCCCGAGTTGACAAGAAAATCAACAAGGTCCGGGCAATGCCTCGAACTACTGTAACAACAAAAATAGGATATGTGTTAGATATGTTGCAACACACGTATTGTTCACATGCAACAAAAAAACTCGAAGATGGAATGCAAGATTGTACACGTGTGCTATATATATATTAGCTTCTACCTTGACCATTGGAAGACCAACACCGAATGCTTGAACGATATCTGGATGAGGGCAACATCCTTCTGATTCGCCGTGTACTCCAGATCGAGACCAAAGAACCGGTGTTCTTCGGGAGCATCAAAATAGAGATCGGCCAAATGACCGAGAGCTTCAGGCAGCCTCGCGCAGTTGTTGGTGAAGAGCACGTCCAAATCCTTGCCGCATGGTGTCTTCCCATTGTATTGCGTCCATTCAGCCATTTTGCGTGCGTGTGCTTGGATCGAAAGAGAGCGAGAGAGAGGAAGAACAGAGAGCGAGAGGAAGAACAGAGAGCAAAGCAGTGGAATGGCGCCCTCTGCCTCGCTCGCGAAATAAAAACCGCCGCGGGGGAGGCGAGACGCTTGATGTTTAGTCCCGGTTGGCCACGGGCACGGGGAATAAAGGGCCATTGGTCCCGGTTGGCCACGGGAACGGGGAATAAAGGACCAATAGTCCCGGGCGGCCATGTCAACCGGAATTAATTCCCGCCACGCGTCGCAACGCGCTTCCCAACCCGCGACGTCTGACCTTCTGTCGCGGGTCTCCTCCCTACCCGGGACTAAATACTCATTGGTCACGGTGCGCAACGCTTGGGGACTGATGCTGGCATACCGAAGGCCTTTTTTCTACCAGTGGTAGTTGTTTCTGGTTATAATGGAATATTATAGAATTCCATTATACTTTTATAAACAAGTTTATAAGTTGAATAAAATGTTTTATGTTTGACATATTTGAATTGGAAATGATTTTCTCTTTAATTTTATATCTCATTCAATGCTTTCTGAAAATATTTGAATAAATTATTAATTTATTAATTTAAAATGAATTAAATGACTAGGCAAATATTGCACACATGAAAACTTGGTCAAATAACTATGAAAATATCATAGATGGGTTGTATATGTCATTTGGAGCATTTTGGTATACAACTTTTACTTTTCTGATTTTATGAACTATTTATTATTTTTCTCAATTTTTAAATGATTTAATTTAATTCAGAAAATGTTTAATTTTAAATTGTATCAAACATTTTTGAATAGTTGATAAATAAATAGATTATATTTTTCTGATTAATTTGGTGTATAATTTATATTTTCTCATTTATGGAATTAAAGTTATTGAATTAATAAGTTTTAGTTATTTCATGCCAATATTCAAATTAACAGGTGGGTCCCACCTGTCATATCCGAATTTTAAATAAAAATAAAAGTAAAAGAAAATAAATCCTCTCATGACGTCACGATGACGTCATAGATGACGACACCATAGCTCGAAACCTCTCAGATGGATAGCAATCCATGAATTCACGGCAAATTGGCTCAATTAAGTTGTTCCACTAGGTAGAGGATCCTACGACGAGTGCATGGGTGGTGGCGGCATGACCGAATGGTCAAGGGGTCGCCGACGGTGAGCACAACGGCGGCGGCGCTTCACGGGTTACAGCAACACGGCGATTCCGTGGATGCAATTCAAAAGCGAAAGCACCACGAGGTGTGGAGGCTCACCCTGAAGGTGTTAGTGCATGTGGTTGGGCACGGAGAGCTTCCTAGCGACGGCGAGCTTCCACGGCGGCCGGGGCAGAGAGAAAATGAAACCGGGAGATTCGCGGGCTCTCGGCCATCTCCGCCCGTGCGCAAGCTCGAGGAGGATACAGCGCACCTCCCGGTGGTGTCAGTTGCCCTCGAGGCGGCCGGAATCAACGGTGCGCGGCGGCGGCCGGAAGAACTAGGGTTCTGGTTTTCTTTGCACAGAGGAAACGAGAGAGAGGGGAAAGTGGCTGAGAGGATAGAGGAGGGTGTGGGAAGCGTCGTGATGTACTTCTCCTTCCAAGGGCGGCTAGCAAGAGGTAGCATGGAGGCGTCGGCGGCAGTGACACGCACGGTGTCGTCCTGGAGGAAGACAAAAGGATTATTTTCCCCATAACCCCCTGGCTAGTTTTAAAACTTACAGAAAGGTCCCTCTATGATTAAAAATGTGAAGAAAACATTGTTTTCAGGGCCTTATTGCAAAGATAAAAATTATTATAAATTATATTTGGGAAGCTCATCAAATTTTCAACCTCACCATGTTTTGTTTTGGTTAATTTGAGCAATATTTGTATTTTTTTATTTAGGGTGCTAGATTAAGTGGTTTGGTTGTCTTATCTTCATTTTATTTATTAAATGGCTATTAAATCATTTTAGGCATGATTATTATGATCAAACACAATAATCATGTGGTTAGCAAAGTGGTGTAATCATAATTGGACAATTTTAGCTACAATTTCTTATAGAAGGTATTTTGGTAAAATTTCTGGGTTATGTTTTTATGCTCTGTTATGAAAATCACTTAATATGGAATTTTTTTCCATGTCACACCAAATGATTTTTAATGGGTGAAGGAACTTGTTTTCTTTTTATAATACTATGTTATTTTCATAGTTACAACTCTTAGAAATTTTGGTTGACATTTTACTTAGGTGTGTGTAAGAAAGGTTGTTGTTTTTAGTACTTGATTAAATGGAAAACTTGAGTGGCTTTGAAATCTTATTTGTTTGTTTTCCACCAGGTTCCAAGTATTAATATTATCCCATGCTTGTTTTAGAAACAAGTGATCATTTGTATGTTTATATGTAGATGATTTTTTTATCTTCCGTTAGTCTTATCTATGAAAAGGATTTGGAAAACAATGTATTAAGCTTGTTTTCATCTACCTCCACATATCAAGACATGTGGATACAAAACCCTTGTTGTTATTTATTATTGGATACTAATTTCCATTTAAGAGATTTACTATGTGTTCCTCATCTCTGTTGAGCTTTACAAGGCATAGAGGTTATGGATTCTCTAACATTAACTATTGCTTTACTGAATAAATTCTTCCTGAGACAGTGTTGCTCCTGTTGAATTTTGTTGCTTGATGTTCTTCTCTCTAGTTGCCACTTGTCTTTAGACATTTCCTTGTTAAATAGCAAGTAAAATCATCTCTTGGATTCCACCTTCACTATCTCACCCTTGTGGTGAAAACAACCAATTACTCCAAGCTAAGATTTTGCTTAGATGATTATAATGTGGTTTCTTGTTTCCCCAATGTTACTCTTTCTCTTGATTGATGGTAAAAGGAGTGTAGGTGTAGTTTATGACACCAGTTAGCCTTAAGCATATAAGAAGAATCTATTGCCAAGTTTGCAAGGCTTGTTCCCAAATTACCTTTCATATACAAGAGGCTAAGATATACTAGGTTATTCAACCTTCTGTTTGTTTGTGTATGACACTCAATTGTTTGAGTATACAAAAGTGATATCTTAACAAGGTCTAGAAACTTGTTACCAAACTACTTCTATATAACACTAACATTGGAGTATCACACTGTTTCAAGAGTGTTAATAAGATGAGATCAATCTATAAGAGTTTCCAAGTACTCTTATGATAGATTGGAATAACACTTCTAGAAAACTCTAAATAATCTTCTTGAAGATCTTCCAGTGGTAGTTCCTCCTTTCTTGTGGGTTGCTTCTCTTGCAGAATAATTTCAAGAAGGTTGGGAAATAAGATATAATGGTCTAGATAAATTAACAAGATCTGGATTAAGAGTTAGTTCAAGCTTTTATTATCCTTCCATGCATCTCTTATTTTGTTTCCCATAGGATATGTACTTTACTCATACATGATTGGTTTTATTCAGCTTTCAATCCAATTGCGTTAATAAAGGTTATAACTCGTTGTTATTCATTAGTTTCTCCGGGGTTATACTTTAGTTACTTAATGTTATTTTGGATAAAGATATGGAGTGTTTGTGGAATGAGGACTTAAAATAAGAAGTTGATTGATGGGTTCATATCTCATATCCTCACTGGTATAAGGTGAATGAGACAATGATCATATGAAGATTGTTGGGGTTTAATGACTTATGGCAGAGTTGTTAGTTATTTTTCTCAGGTGTCATGTTGTTACTTTATATTATTCCTTTGTAGTCTTTGTCATGCATAATGTATACATAGAGATTTGGAAAGATCATAGGTAATGATCAAGGTTTCATAGTAGTTTAAGAAGATTTAATTCTTCCTTTAAGTACTTCATTTATGGTTGAGGAGATATGTACATATTCGATAAATATGTAAATACAATTATTAAGTCATTTCCCACTTGTGGGTTTTGGGTTAACACTTGTTTGTATCATTTGTGTTCTATTGAACCTTTGTTATTTACATGTGAAGGTTAACTTAGTAGTTACTAAATAATTTGGAAACATGTGGTGTGAATGGTTGATAACTTAAAGATTTATTGTTTGAGAGCACATAACACCTCTGTTGATGAGATGGTTAAATTGTGTATTACTCATTGGTGAAGTATGATTATCAGTTGTGTGATTTGGGTACTCACCCCTCTTTGGGTTGTAGGTACCTAATGAATTATCCCAAGTCACTTAAAGACTTGAGGTTAAGGTTGTTGAGAGTGTGTGTTGGTTAAAACCAATTATGGTTTGTGTAACAAGATGATTTGGTTTCTTAATATACTTGTTATAAAGATCATTCCAAATGTACTCTTGACTAGATGAACTAGACCTATTTCATCATGTCAAGTGAAACTTTGGTCACTTTGATTCGTTTAAACTTTCGCGCCGAAATTTCCCGTACTTTTAGATGCATGCTTTGCAAATGCACATATTATATTTAGATCCTTATAACTTCCCAAACACTGGGATGTTACAGTACCTCCCTCGTGCACATGCTATCATCCTACCTTGATTTGATTTGGGCTATCGTCAGATCAAGAAGGATGAGCAAGATTGTGTAACTCGTGTATTAGCAACTTGCAAAAAAGGTTGCACCTACATGAATTACTTACAACCAAACACATCGGAGTCCTTGTTGGGGAGATGTTACAAAGATAATGAAGTTCTTGGACTTCTTCTCTTTCACGAATGATTAGTCAGTGGTTGGGTGTGGATACAAAACTGGTTCAAGAAATGGAGGTAACAACCTTCCAACTCAAGAATAGTCCACATATGCATGACTGACTTGGGATTATTCCCTAGGGAACAAGGAGACTATACTCGGAACCACGACGACAACTTTCACCATAAGCACATGAACCGAGGTAAGTTACTTCGAACACCCAGAACACAACTTCGTGATAACGCAAAGATGGTTCTCAAAAGTTTCCAACATTAATGCCCAGTGTTCAACATGAACCTCTTGCAACTTGGAGAAAAAGGAATGTCATCGATGGGCTCGACAACACGCTTATCGGGACACTCCAAGAAGAGGGATTCATATGATACATGAACAAGGCAAGGTACTGGTCAGAGTAAAGGACATGAAGGTGTACTTAGGTGGAACACCATGAGTAGAAACACCATAAAAAATTGTCCTTGGATGTGCTCTTGATCTGACGATAGCCCAAATCAAATCAAGGTAGGATGATAGCATGTCCACGAGGGAGGTACTGTAACATCCCAGTGTTTGGGAGGTTATAAGGATCTAAATATTATATGTGCATTTGCAAAGCATGCATCTGAAAATACGGGAAATTTTGGCGCGAAAGTTTAAATGAATCAAAGTGACCAATGTTTCACTTGATATGATGAAATAGGTCTAGTTCATCTAGTCAAGAGTACATTTGGAGTGATCTTTATAACAAGTATAATAAGTAACTAAATCATCTGATTACTCAAACCACAATTGGTTGTGACCAACACACACTCTCAACAACCTTAACCGCAAGTCTTTAAGTGACTTGGGATAAACTCTTAGGTACCTACAATCCAAAGAGGGGTGAGTATCCAAATCACATAAGTGATAATCATACTTCCACAAATGAGTACTGCATAATTGAACCATCTCCTCAACAGAGATGTGATCTTCTATAAAACAACAACTTCCTAAGTTATCAAATCATTTCCACAACATCTCTATAAACCATCTCATAATTATTAGGTGAACCATCACAAGTACATATCAAAGAATCAATAGAACACTACTGATACAAACAAGTGTTAACTCAAAACCCACAAGTGGAAAAGGATATAACAATTGTATTAACATATTTATCGAATATGTACATATCTCGTCAATCATAAAAGAAGTATCTACAAGAAGAAATAAATCTTCTTCAACCACTAATAAACCCTGATCATCACATAAGATTTTTCCAAACCTCTATGTCTGCATCATGAATACAAATGAAGAATATAAAATAACAACACGACACCCTGAGTAACCAACTAATAACCATGATCAAAGTCATTAAGCTCAATAACTTTCATATGCTCAATGTCTCATTCATCTTATATAAGGGATCATATGAAATCTCAATACATCATTAAACCATTTGATCAATTTATTGTTAAGTCATCATTCCATTAGCATTCCACACTTCTACTAAAACTCAACAACTCCACAACTTAAATACATCTGGATACATCTAATAGCTAACAACAAATTATAACCTCTAGTAGAGGAACTAAATTGGAAACTAAGTAAACCAATCATGTATGATATAAGAACATATCTTATGGGAAATCAGATGAGAAGCATATAGAAGGATAATAAAAGCATGAACTAACTCTTAATCTAGATCTTGATATGTTGTCTAGACCATTCTATCTTATTTCCTAATCTTCTCTAAGTCATTCAGCAAGAGAAGCAACCCACAAGAAAGGAGGAACTACCACAAGAAGATCTACAGAAGGATTCTTTAGGTTGTCTTAGAAGTGCTAACTCAATCTATCCTGAAGAAGTTGGAAAATCATACACCAAGATCAATTATTATTTAACTATCTAGAAACAATGTGGTATTCTAATGTTGGTGTTATATAGAAGTAGTTTGGAAACAAGTTTGCAACCTTGTTAACAAATCACTTTTGTAGGCTCTAACAATTGAGTGTCATATACAAATAAACATAAGGTTTGATAATCTTGTATCTATCAGCCATTTGTATATGAAAAGGAATTTGAGGGCAAGCCTTGCAAACTTGTCAACAAATTCTTCTTATATGCATAAGGAAAACTGATGTTATAAAATACACCTACATTCTGTTATATACAAAACCATGATCCATAGAAGGAGAAGTATAACAAGGAGAAAATAATAAACCACATTATAACTTGAACCACTTATAAGTAAGGAAGAAACCAAGATAAGGAAGAAAACAAGCAACATGTTGAAATCCAAGTGTTTGATGTTATATAAGAATAATTTGATTACAAGGTCAGATCAACCTTGTGAACAGAATATTCATGTAAGCATTAAAACAACTGAATTTCAATAATCTATTTTTCATCATAATTGAATACACCGTAAGAAGGAAATGGTTATGGATTCAAATGAACTCATCTCATCAGGAGCTACAATTTACTATTGAAGCTAGTATCTGGGAACCACTCCATATATCCTATCAGCTCTAGTGGTGAATTTCTTAAGTAAAGAGACCATCAAGGAATGATATTACTTGCAAAGGACCAAGGCAATGTCTGAAGACTAGTGACAATTATAGACAAGAACATCAAGCAACAGAAGACCACAAGAAGCAACACTGCCTCAGTAAGGAAGCATAAGAAATTATCCAGTGAATCATTAGGTTATATTAAAGACCTATAAACTCTATTCCTTGCCAAGCTCAGCAGAGAAAAGAAATACATGATAACTTATTTTATGGAATCAAGTATCAAGTAAGAAACAATAACAAATCATTGCATCCAAATTTCTTGTGTTATGTAAGGTAAATGGAAACAAGTAACTACAGTGTTTTCCAGATCCTTTTCATACACAACACTAACAGATAAACAACAAAGATTCATCTACACATAACCATGTAAATTATTATATGTTATAAAACAAATATGGGATAATATCCATATTGGAACCTATATGGAAAACAAGAAAATAAGATTCCAAAACCACACATGTTTTCCACTTGATCAAATACTGAAAATAGCAAACATAGAATACACATACCTCAGTAAAATGTCAACCAAACTTGCTAAGAGTTTCAATTAGGAAAATAACAAAGCCCATAAAAGCAAACAAATCTATTTCTTACTCAAAAGCATTTGGTATGTCATGGAATAAAATTCCCTAATTGGGTGCATTTCATTACCATATATAAAAACACTACTAAGTAGTGTTACCAAATTATTTTCTAAAAATAATTGTATCTAAAATTATCCAATTAAGTTATACTACCTTGTTAACCAACATGGTTGTTGTGTGTGATCATAATAATCATACCTAAAATAATTTAAAGCCATTTAATAAAAGAAATGGAGAGAAAACAACAAAACCACTTAAATTGAACACTTAAGTGAGAAATTCATATCTCCATTAATTTCACCAAAATAAAACATGGTGGGTTGCATTTTTGATGAGGATTCTAAATATGATTTTTAATAATTTTTAAGTTCACAAAAAAGTCCAGAAAACATAGCTTTTCTTCTCAGTTTTTATAACAGAAGGACTTGATTGCAAATTATAGAAATTACAGGGGGGTATCAAAAATCGCCTTTATGTTTTCCTTTTTCTTCCTCTGCCAGAAGGCAGAGGAGAGCGCTGCCGTGGCGTGGTCGATGCCACGACCTGCTTGCCGCCTCGCGGGAGGATAAGACCTCCAGGCCGAGAGGCCGTGCCGCACTTTGCTCTCTCGCTCACTCTCTGACTCTCTCTCTGTATCACTGAACCCGAAAACCAAACCCTAACCCTAACCTCTTGGGCCGCCGGCCATTCCCGTCGATTTCGGCCGCCTCGGGAGCAACCGAAACCATGGGGTGATGCGCCTAGTCGAACTCTTCCTCCTCGAGCAAGCCAGGGAGCTGGGATGGCCGGAAGCAGCAGAATCGGACCCTCTTCTCCAAGTACGGCCGTCGGCCAATTTTCGACGCCGCCGTCGATTCAGGCCTCCTTGAGCCTCCTCGACCACGCCATCGCGTTCCTCTTGCTCTGGTGAGCACTCCCATGGTCTTAATTGAGTCTAACGCGCGCTAAATCGCCGCCGTCATCGAACCACCGTGATCACCGCCGTGTTCGTTCACGCCGGCGATCCGCCAGTGACCATTTGGTCACCGCGCCGCTACCTAGTGGTTCGCCACAAGCCACTCTCCCTCATGGAACAAATGAATCGAACCAAAACACAGCGAAGCCACGGATTGAATTCGAGCAGAGAAGGATTTGCTCAGAGCTGATGCGATGCTGACGTCAGCTTGACATCATGGCTATTTTTATTTTTACTTTCCTTTTATTTTTGTTTTTATTTTAAATCGAATATGACAGGTGGGTCCACCTGTCAATTTAAAAGGGCAGAATAGGAATAAAATTATTAACTCAATATCTTTTAAAATACTTATCAGAAAAATATAAAAAATATACCAAATTAATTAGAAAAATATAATCTAAATGATTATCAACTTTTTAAAAATATTTGATAAATTTTTTTTTAAAATATTTTCTTTAATTAATTCAATTGTTTAAAATTGATAAAAATATTAAATAATTCATAAAATCAGAAAAATACAAGTTATATATCAAAATGCTCCAAATGAAAAATGCAACTCATCTATGATGTTTTCAAGGTCATTTGAACAAGTTTGCATGTGTGCAATATTTGCCTGGTCATTTAATTCATTTAAAATTAATAAATTAATATCTTATTCAAATATTTTCAGAATACTTTAAATGAGATACCAAATCATAGAGAAAAGCATTTTCAACTCAAATATGTCAAACACAAAATATTTTGTTTAACTTATGAACTTGTTTCTAAGGGATTAATGGAATACTATAATATTCCATTATAACCACCAATAACTACCTTAATATCATTTTCATTATTAATAAAACTCACATGTTTTCATAACTACTAAACCTATCATCACAAGACATTAGCATGAATTGTGATGATAGAGTTTGTTGCACTAGTTCATCGTTTTCAACTAAACTCACTGTCATTAGCTCCACACTTTTCTATACTACTAATAAAAGAGCAAACTTCGTAGATACAGTTAATCTCAACCGCTAAACACGATAGATCAAATGGCCTACATCGCTCCAATGTTGAGCTGAACTCAAGACGGGTTTATTACGGGCAGTGCCAGCGCTTAAGTCAAACAGAAAAAAACGATTCGTCCAACCCGTCCCCTTCGGCCCGTGCTCGTTATTACGGCTGCCGGCCGCAGGTGCAGCAACCGCCACGGCACTGGACAGGAGGTCGAAGAGGCGTCCTAACACCAGTTGAGGAGAAGTCCGAAGGGGAACTTGTCGCTGGTGAGATCCAGCGGGGGAACACAAGCAGGAGTGGAAGGAGCTCGAGGCGGAGAACGGAGGCTGCCGGTCGAGATGGCCTAGCGTGTAGCGTAGGAAGACGGTGAGAGGAGGAGGCCGAGTGGCCGCACACCAGTGCGGAAGAGAAAGGGTCATAGATCAGGAAGACGGAGGCATGCTCGGCGATGGTCTTTGTCGGCTGGAGCCTGGAGCAGGAAGGCCGAGAGCCACGAGGTCGGGCGCTGGAGTTCGATGCGCTGAGAGGGAGCGGGTGAGAGGAGGAAAGGAAGGAGCCGAGGTCGGGGATGGGGAGCGAGGGGCAGGGGTGGCGGCGGTGGCCTGCTTGGGCTGGTTCGCGTGCGTGCAGTATGCAGTTGGGCAGTCGTCTGCAGATTTCCGTGATTTCTGAATCCCGTAGATTTCCCCGATCCCCTCAACCTTTCCTTCCAAGAACCAGATGAAGATCTCATCCTTTCCTCTCCACGAAGCCTCCAAGATCGCTGTGTTTGTGGAGCGTTCCTTTTGCGCGAGGCTGGGATGGTCGTCGTCCTCCACTGCCCCCACGTCGCCGTCCTTGCCAGTGTCCTGCTTCTCCAAGGCGCCGCACTACCCAAGCGTCGTCTTGCCTGTAAGTAGCCATCCTGCCCGTAGATAGGATGTCGCCGCCTGCATCTGCTGTTCGGAGCCAGCGCCCTGCTCCTTCATGGAGCCACATTACCCCAGTGCCGCCATCCTCCACATTCCGTTGCCCGTGGGCGCAGCCTGCTCGCTGTCATAGCCTACACAGGAAGGCCGCGCCCTGCACGCCGGCAAACGAGGCGGCGACCTGCACACCGGGACGTCGGACCCGTGCCCCGCGCGTTGGAATCTGCGGCTCCATCCACCGTGTCCTGCACCGGCGGGCCGCTTTCAACTCTACACTCCTTCAGGTTCGACGTTGTCCCCTGCGTAGGTTCAACTCTAACTCCTACAGGTTGAGGTCACAATCTTCAGGTTGAGGGCACAATCTAGGTTGAGGTCTCTACACGGCAATCGCTTAACTGAACCGAAATTGATTAACTCTCTTGCTATTGTGACCGGTGTTAATCACTCTCTATTTACTGAACCTAAATTGATTAATCCCTCTCTTGCTATTGTGATCTGGGTTCCCGTCATTAATCATACTGAACACTCTTGCTTTGGCTGGTCCAATGACCTGTATTTTAATATAAGAACTGTATGTTTGAAGTACCTGGAACTATATTTTGGTCGGACAATAGTTTGAAAGAGATAGGGATTTTACTGGATTTTGATTTGAGCTCATCCAATTGGCTGGACCGGCCAATTTAGAGATGATTAACTGGGAGTTTTCTTTTATTTCATATAAACCTACTGAAGCATGTTGATCCTTCCAGAAAACTGCTAAGCTTTGATGTTCAAGATGGCTGATCTCTGCTTTGATTTCCACTACCAGATACTATTAACATTTGCTCTCTGCTTTGGTAACTTTAAGCTTATGCTTGGCTAGCTGGAGTTGGTGTTCAGGTTCTCCGGATGCCGATGTTTGTCCAAAATTTATGTGTTTTTCTTTTACGTACATTAGAATGTGCATAATTTGAGTGGTATTGTCAACTCAGGTGTATAAGGTAAATTTGGATTGCTACTGGGAATCACAAAATATCTCTCCAACATATTCACTGATGCTACTACGGTTTGCAGGTGGTTGCCTTTGTTTCATAACAGTTACAATATAACACGCTTTTCCAAGGCTTCCGGCTCCTCAATGATAAGCCCCAGTTCAGATAGAGTTTCTCTTCTTTCGCACAATTTACATTTACATCCAGATTATGTGTATATGTGTACATCATTCAGGTATTAGTGCATGTCTCAGTGAAATTTCGGTATTGAACTTCAATTCATGGATAAGTGCTATCAAATGTCGATGAAAGAAAAATAATATTTTTTTTTAACTCAAGCTGGATTTTGGAAAAAGAAGATACAGTTGGGGGATAATTCCAAATGTTCTCTGAAACTGAACACATGTATGACCCTGGGCTATTTTCTCATAGATTTTTGTGCTACCAGACCTCATATTTTAACTACATGCATGTCTGCAAAAATTATATGTTCAACGTGAATATTGAAAAACGAAAACATCTTCAAAGAATCAGGTAAATGCAAATTATACTACAGAGAAATAAGAGATATATTAAAAAATGCAAAATTATCTTGATATGGCTTTAGTTTTGTGGCGATGCATTCTGCCTTTCTCCCTACTGAAATACCTATACTGCTGAGTGGTGTGGTCAAGTTTCCTAATGGATCCGTTAATCTTCGGATTTTGCTTTTGCTCTTCTTAAGTGCAGTTCTCCATTTCAGCCTTTTCTGGTACTCTTGTACTTCTCGAGAAACATGGATGTATTTTCAGATCAGCTCAATACAAGAAACGGAGGCACTTCAGTATTGGCAAATGTGTTCAACTTCCTTTGCTGTTCAGTCTTCAGGGATGAAAAAAATATTGAGCACTTTTTTTTATGGGTCCATTACATTAGATTAACAAATAGTACGAGGGCCAGTCAACCAAGCAATAGTAGAAACGATGGGGAAAAAATTGGTTGAACTGGATCTACGGAGTTACAGTTCGCAAGATAAGCCCGGAGGAACCGAAGTTGCACCACCTTATAGAACTGTAAAAAATGAATGCAAGTACGTGTTATTATGCTTTGGTCACTAATCATATTCCACTAAATTTTTCTATTTGGCACATGGTCTCATTGTATCCTGGGTTTTCAATAAAACGTGTGTGTGTGTGGCATTTTTGTATGTAGGATAATTTGAATGGCTTGGTCCTCATTGCTACATTTATTCATACATGCCACGCCTGACGCTGTCTCACTGAAGTTTCCTAGCCCGGATCGGCCGAAGTTGGTGTATGACTGTTAGTACTCGCTGTTCAACCAAGTTTGCCGAAATTTCTGCCACCGGTGATCCACACAAGGTAAGCTTTGTTCCCTGCTGGTCTTAAACAGAAAGTTTGAACTTATACGCTCTAAAAATATACAGTTCAGAATAGTACGCTGCACCAAATCGCCTGACCCCTATGCATGTGTTTAAAATACTCAGTTTAGAATAGTACGGATGCTTATCTTATATTCTTTCTCACGATTGCAGAAAATAGATCATATCGTTGAAACAACCAATGTTGAGGACTGTAACAGCCAGCCTTTAAAAAAGTAAAATATTCTGAATTAATTATTTGGTAAGATACAATACTATCATGTTTGTAGCCTAAAGAAAGGGTATTAGGAGATGTTGGAGGGGGAAAAAATACGAGACAACGATGGGTAAGGTAAACCATTATAGTGTTGTTTTCGGAAATTTCTCACTTTGTTGTAGTACATGATACTAACTAGATTGATAACGAAATGCTACTTTCATTTGATTACAGTAGAGTTGAATAGGTAATATCAGATGAATCATGATATACAAATAAGAGATTCATAAGCACAAACATCCGGTTTGTGTCTTAGATATATCTGGTTAGCATTTGTAGTTGGTATTTAATATTAAAACAGACTACAATTATACGCCTTAGTCATACGTGCATTGCACGTGCAACACTACTAGTGGAACATAAAAACCAAACATGTTTGTTATCTTTTCAATAACTGTTTTCCATGTGCTATTGTCTTGTTACCTCACCAAGTAATCAACACTTCTACCTAAAAATGATAACAATCGTTTGTTAAGTAATAGTGAAACACATGTAAGCCTAAAAGAAGTAATAACCACATCACCCAAGTAATGAAACATTTCACCTAAAATCTGTGTGATTAAGATATCGTATCAAACGTGGCTTACACTTGAAAGCTGGGGTATTTTCCAGGGTTTTTCGCGATGCATCTCATTACTATGCATGTATCATCTTGCCAGTGTTTTCTGTAGTCCTTACCGGGACTACTTTGCTATCTTTCAGATGTTTGGATTTCTCTACGCGACCCTCGAATTCCGAAGACCTGGATTATTATTGTTATTTCAATCTCAGGCAAGTTCATCACTTGCTCATATCCTTTGCAGTATCTCATAACAAACTATTTGCAAAAACCCTATCGTATTATCACCTACTCTCAAAAGAATGCATGATCCTATTTTTATAATAATATGACTACTTGAATGACTACCCGAGTGGTAGTGTTCTATATGGTGGGCGGATGGAACCATGGTAAGATGAATAGGTCAAAGGAAGGTTCCATCTGCACGGGGACGTATTACCTAGGATCTAATCACAAATGCCGTTAGAACTTGGTGCGCCGTAAATTCGCGTTGACCATGGATCTTCTATGGGGGGAGTAAGTCAGCCGTGATACTTTTCTCGTTCGCATGTCAACGGGCTGCCAGAGACGTACGCTGTACTCTCGCGTAGGTAGTGCGAGACTACATGCACATGGGTGGGGTCCCTTAATTCCCACGGACTCTGCGGGTCTATGATGGTCTGCCAGGGGCGCGTAGATATCCATCGTGAGGGGTGGAATCAGGCGTTCAACCTGCTGGCAGAAATGGGTGGGCATGCGTTGTGCGGAGAAGCACGGTTTGGCTTGGACCGACAACCGGGCCCCACACCTGAGTGGGAGTGGACAGGAATGTACACCTGGTTGTGCAACATGGTCTTGGTCGTCTATGGGTAAAGTAACGCACCTCTGCAGAGTGTAAAAGGATGTGGCATGTTACCCCATGTTCCGGGAAGGAACTGCGAACGCTACAGGAAAGGCAACTCCATGAAGTTCTAGTCCTGTGATGGTCTGGCGGGCATAGTTTTCAGAATTAAAAGCAACCTCCTGAAGAAAGTTTTACAAAACCTTGCATTAGCTTATGACTCTTTCGAGTCTAAAGCTGTAGTTAGTGCATCAAACTACCCACTATATATCATGAACTTGCTGAGTAACGCTCGTTACTCATTCGTTCCCGTTTGACCCCCTGCTTAGAGTTGAAGCCTATGGAAGCCGTCATCGTGAAGCCATCGCTACCTCATGAAGCTAGGTGGAGTGATCTACTACTTAGTCGGTAAAGCATCATCATCAACAACGATGGTGGAGAAGAAGCTATCTAGATGTAGGTAGAGACCATTCTTGGACTTAGCTGTTACAATCCATAGATTAGGGCTGACATCAGCTGTAGTGGATTAGTTCTGAGCTAGAGTTCTTCTCCAGCTTGGAGCCTCGCATTGGTTCTTCTGATGCTTCATTTGCAGGAGATCTTCTTGATTCATCAAGGAGATTCTCAAGATTTTGTAATGAAGTTTGTATCCTATAGCTTTGCTTGGACCCGCTGTGTTTCTGTTGTACCACTCTGAGAGATGTAATATTCACTGATAAGTCCTTCTGTGAGTATTATGTCACCGACTTGCGCACTACACATGCAGTGGTGTGCTGGGTCTCCAAAGATGGTATCAGAGCGAAGCGACCTTAGGTTTAAAACCTTTTAGGAGATCTGTAGGTTGGTAAAGACTATAGGAAGCTATCTTGTCTAAACCACATTTCCTACAACTATGATGATCATCCACTTGAGAATGATATGATCATACTTGTATAGAATTTTCTTACTCAACTGGAGAAAATCTACTTATCTATTTTCTTTATACCTAGGTATGAATAGTTAGAAGTTTATCAGGTATCAGTGTTATTGAGAAAAAGAAAGTTCTGACATAGTCAGAGATGCTTAAGTCAAAGTGATGATTACCCCATTCTATGAATGAATAGGATGGAGTACAACATGGTGTAGAGACATATAATACTAGTCAAGAAGGGATGCTTGAGAATCATGAAGAATCGTTAGACCATGGTAACTATGGGGTACATACCATATCCTTAGTTATCAACTCTAGAGGTGAATCAGTATAGTAAAGTATAGTATAGTATTAGGAGAAGGCATAAACATGGATGGAAGCTACATTACTACTCCTACGATGTGATCAACACCATGAAGGACCAACAGATGTTATGAGAAGCTTATCATAACCAAGAGGAAGTACTTCAAACATCATGGTACTTAGTCCTATAGTGAACCAAGTTAGTCAACAACTACTATAGGATCATTTTGTCTTAGTTTATTCCATTGCAGTAAGGCATGCAATTGGAGTAACTACTTAGGCAAAGAGTGGTTGTGTAGAATAGGATTATAAGGTACTATATACCTACTTGTAGTGTATAGCATTTAAGAGCCTTGGTACTTGAGATGTTTTACTCAAGTACTTTTATTCAACGGGCTTTTCATGCATGAGTGATAACTGCATTTGGAATTTACTGGATCTTATTTGGATCTTTGATTGACTAGATCTGTGCATGAAGTTGGAACTTGATGTGCATATGCATGTGCAAACATTGAGTTCTATCTTGATGTTACTGGTCTAAAGGGTATAGGATTAGAATGAGAGCGGTCTGAGTTATCAGCAGATGGAAGCATCTACCAGAGCTCAGGAAGACCAGAAATTCAAGAAGGAAGATGACAATGAAGACACTTAAGGGAATGGACCACATTCCACATCTTGTTTGGAGTTGGTGAGCTACTACATCAACATACATGGTGAGCTACCACAAGTGATAAGAAGAAAATCACATGAGTAGTATATCCTTGAAGGGAACATATATAAGTTTGATAAATAAACTTATAGAGTTGTCCCATAGTAGTCAACACCCAAAGATGTATAAAGACCATAGGAAGTAACCAGTGGAATAGGTTGTAGTCATCCGTAGGAAAAAGTTAAAACTCGAGGAAACTCGACGATATTTTTACTAATTAGAAGAGTCTAAGTCAGTGTACACTACTTTGTACAAGTTTCTTTGAAAAATATTTAACTTGAGACCATTAGACTGAACCAATGGAGTCCAAACCATAGACAATATCCAGTGTATCGGAAGAATCTTATTGGTTATTCATCACCTGGTGGATGTACCAATTGTTCTTCAGAAAGTTGTGAGAGGTAGGAACCATACCTATTCATCGGAGAATGAAACCTGGTATCCACTATATGGTGGAAATACCACGTGTTCTTCATGAGACTATTAGGAAGGCCTAGTAACAAGACAGAGTTGTCCGAACAACTGGCATACTATTAGATTATCATACAAGGCAGTGGAAGGTGAACAATCAAGACAAGAGGATACACATGCCAAGGTCAACACAAGAAACATATGTGAAGATTCAACGATCTACAGAAGTTCTCTCTACCTATCTTTACGTGAGAGAGGTTGAACTTCGGGACGAAGTTCTTGTTAAGGGGGAGATACTGTAATATCCCAGTGTTTGGGAGGTTATAAGGATCTAAATATTATATGTGCATTTGCAAAGCATGCATCTGAAAATACGGGAAATTTTGGCGCGAAAGTTTAAACGAATCAAAGTGACCAATGTTTCACTTGATATGATGAAATAGGTCTAGTTCATCTAGTCAAGAGTACATTTGGAGTGATCTTTATAACAAGTATAATAAGTAACTAAATCATCTGATTACTCAAACCACAATTGGTTGTGACTAACACACACTCTCAACAACCTTAACCTCAAGTCTTTAAGTGACTTGGGATAAACTCTTAGGCACCTACAATCCAAAGAGGGGTGAGTATCCAAATCACATAAGTGATAATCATACTTCGACAAATGAGTAGTGCATAATTGAACCATCTCCTCAACAGAGATGTGATCTTCTATAAAACAACAACTTCCTAAGTTATCAAATCATTTCCACAACATCTCTATAAACCATCTCATAATTATCAGGTGAACCATCACAAGTACATATCAAAGAATCAATAGAACACTACTGATACAAACAAGTGTTAACTCAAAACCCACAAGTGGAAAAGGATATAACAATTGTATTAACATATTTGTCGAATATGTACATATCTCGTCAATCATAAAAGAAGTATCTACAAGAAGAAATAAATCTTCTTCAACCACTGATAAACCCTGATCATCACATAAGATCTTTCCAAACCTCTATGTATGCATCATGAATACAAATGAAGAATATAAAATAACAACACGACACCCTGAGTAACCAACTAATAACCATGATCAAAGTCATTAAGCTCAATAACTTTCATATGCTCAATGTCTCATTCATCTTATATAAGGGATCATATGAAATCTCAATACATCATTAAACCATTTGATCAATTTATTGTTAAGTCATCATTCCATTAGCATTCCACACTTCTACTAAAACTCAACAACTCCACAACTAAAATACATCTGGATACATCTAATAGCTAACAACAAATTATAACCTCTAGTAGAGGAACTAAATTGGAAACTAAGTAAAACCAATCATGTATGATATAAGAACATATCTTATGGGAAATCAGATGAGAAGCATATAGAAGGATAATAAAAGCATGAACTAACTCTTAATCTAGATCTTGATATGTTGTCTAGACCATTCTATCTTATTTCCTAATCTTCTCTAAGTCATTCAGCAAGAGAAGCAACCCCACAAGAAAGGAGGAACTACCACAAGAAGATCTACAGAAGGATTCTTTAGGTTTTCTTAGAAGTGCTAACTCAATCTATCCTGAAGAAGTTGGAAAATCATACACCAAGATCAATTATTATTTAACTATCTAGAAACAATGTGGTATTCTAATGTTGGTGTTATATAGAAGTAGTTTGGAAACAAGTTTGCAACCTTGTTAACAAATCAATTTTGTAGGATCTAACAATTGAGTGTCATATACAAATAAACATAAGGTTTGATAATCTTGTATCTATCAGCCATTTGTATATGAAAAGGAATTTGAGGGCAAGCCTTGCAAACTTGTCAACAAATTCTTCTTATATGCATAAGGAAAATTGATGTTATAAAATACAACTACATTCTGTTATATACAAAACCATGATCCATAGAAGGAGAAGTATAACAAGGAGAAAATAATAAACCACATTATAACTTGAACCACTTATAAGTAAGGAAGAAACCAAGATAAGGAAGAAAACAAGCAACATGTTGAAATCCAAGTGTTTGATGTTATATAAGAATAATTTGATTACAAGGTCAGATCAACCTTGTGAACAGAATATTCATGTAAGCATTAAAACAACTGAATTTCAATAATCTAGTTTTCATCATAATTGAATACACCGTAAGAAGGAAATGGTTATGGATTCAAATGAACTCATCTCATCAGGAGCTACAATTTACTATTGAAGCTAGTATCTGGGAACCACTCCATATATCCTATCAGCTCTAGTGGTGAATTTCTTAAGTAAAGAGACCATCAAGGGATGATATTACTTGCAAAGGACCAAACCCTAACCGCACTTTGCTCTCTCGCTCACTCTCTGACTCTCTCTCTGTATCACTGAACCCGAAAACCAAACCCTAACCCTAAACTCTTGGGCCGCCGGCCATTCCCGTCGATTTCGGCCTCCTCGGGAACAACCGAAGCCATGGGGTGATGCGCCTAGTCGAACTCTTCCTCCTCGAGCAAGCCAGGGAGCTGGGATGGCCGGAAGCAGCATAATCGAACCCTCTTCTCCAAGTCCGGCCGCCGGCCAATTTTTGACGCCGCCGTCGATTCAGGCCTCCTCAAGCCTCCTCGACCACGCCATCGCGTTCCTCCTGCTCTGGTGAGCACTCCCATGGTCTTAATTGAGTCTAACGCGCGCTAAATAGCCGCCGTCATCAAACCACCGTGAGCACCGCCGTGTTCGTTCACGCCGGCGAGCCGCCGGTGACCATTTGGTCACCGCGCCGCTACCTAGTGGTTCGCCACAAGCCACTCTCCCTCATGGAACAAATTAATCGAACCAAAACACAGCGAAGCCACGGATTGAATTCGAGCAAAGAAGGATTTGCTCAGAGCTGATGCGACACTGACGTCAGCTTGACGTCATGGCTATTTTTATTTTTCCTTTCCTTTTATTTTTGTTTTTATTTTAAATTGAATATGACAGGTGGGTCCACCTGTCAATTTAAAAGGGCAGAATAGGAATAAAATTATTAACTCAATATCTTTTAAAATACTTATCAGAAAAATATAAACAATATACCAAATTAATTAGAAAAATATAATCTAAATGATTATCAAATTTTTAAAAATATTTGATAAAGTTTTTTTAAAAAATATTTTCTTTAATTAATTAAATCATTTAAAGTTGATAAAAATATTAAATAATTCATAAAATCAGAAAAATACAAGTTATATATCAAAATGCTCCAAATGAAAAATGCAACTCATCTATGATGTTTTCAAGGTCATTTGAACAAGTTTGCATGTGTGCAATATTTGCCTGGTCATTTAATTCATTTAAAATTAATAAATTAATATTTTATTCAAATATTTTCAGAATACTTCAAATGAGATACCAAATCATAGAGAAAAGCATTTTCAACTCAAATATGTCAAACACAAAATATTTTGTTTAACTTATGAACTTGTTTCTAAGGGATTAATGGAATACTATAATATTCCATTATAACCACCAATAACTACCTTAATATCATTTTCATTATTAATAAAACTCACATGTTTTCATAACTACTAAATCTATCATCACAAGACATTAGCATGAATTGTGATGATAGAGTTCGTTGCACTAGTTCATCGTTTTCAACTAAACTTACTGTCATTAGCTCCACACTTTTGGAACATAAAAAACCAAACATGTTTGTTATCTTGTTACCTCACCAAGTAATCAACACTTCTATCTAAACATGATAACAATTGTTTGTTAAGTAAAAGTGAAACACATGTAAGCCTAAAAGAAGTAATAACCACATCACCCAAGTAATGAAACATTTCACCTAAAATCTGTGTGATTAAGATATCGTATCAAACGTGGCTTACACTTGTAAGCTGGGGTATTTTCCAGGGTTTTTCGCGATGCATCTCATTACTATGCATGTATCATCTTGCCAGTGTTTTCTGTAGTCCTTACCGGGACTACTTTGCTATCTTTCAGATGTTTGGATTTCTCTACGCGACCCTCGAATTCCGAAGACCTGGATTATTATTGTTATTTCAATCTCAGGCAAGTTCATCACTTGCTCATATCCTTTGCAGTATCTCATAACAAACTATTTGCAAAAACCCTATCGTATTATTACCTACTCTCAAAAGAATGCATGATACTATTTTTATAATAATATGGCTACTTGAATGACTACCCGAGTGGTAGTGTTCTATATGGTGGGCGGATGGAACCATGGTAAGATGAATAGGTCAAAGGAAGGTTCCATCCGCACGGGAACGTATTACCTAGGAACTAATCACAAATGCCGTCAGAACTCGGTGCGCCGTAAATTCGCGTTGACCATGGATCTTCTATGGGGGGAGTAAGTCAGTTGTGATACTTTTCTCGTTCGCATGTCAACGGGCTGCCAGAGACGTACGCTGTACTCTCGCGTAGGTAGTGCGAGACTACGTGCACATGGGTGGGATCCCTTAATTCCCACGGACTCTGCGGGTCTATGATGGTCTGCCAGGGGCGCGTAGATATCCATCGTGAGGGGTGGAATCATGCGTTCAACCTGCTGGCAGAAATGGGTGGGCATGCGTTGTGCGGAGAAACACGGTTTGGATTGGACCAACAACCGGGCCCCACACCTGAGTGGGAGTGGACAGGAATGTACACCTGGTTGTGCAACATGGTCTTGGTCGTCCATGGGTAAAGTAACGCACCTCTGCAGAGTGTAAAAGGATGTGGCATGTTACCCCCTGTTCCGGGAAGGAACTGCGAACGCTACAGGAAAGGAAACTCCACGAAGTTCTAGTCCTGTGATGGTTTGGCGGGAATAGTTTTCAGAATTAAAAGCAACCTCTTGAAGAAAGTTTTACAAAACCTTGCATTAGCTTATGACTCTTTTGAGTCTAAAGCTGTAGTTAGTGCATCAAACTACCCACTATATATCACGAACTTACTGAGTGACGCTCGTTACTCATTCGTTCCCGTTTGACCCCCTGCTTACAGTTGAAGCCTATGGAAGCCGTCATCGTGAAGCCATCGCTACCTCATGAAGCTAGGTGGAGTGATCTACTACTTAGTCGGTAAAGCATCATCATCAACAACGCTGGTGGAGAAGAAGCTATCTAGATGTAGGTAGAGACCATTCTTGGACTTAGCTGTTACAATCCATAGATTAGGGCTGACATCAGCTGTAGTGGATTAGTTCTGAGCTAGAGTTCTTCTCTAGCTTGGAGCCTCGCATTGGTTCTTCTGATGCTTCATTTGCAGGAGATCTTCTTGATTCATCAAGGAGATTCTCAAGATTTTGTAATGAAGTTTGTATCCTATAGCTTTGCTTGGACCCGATGTGTTTCTGTTGTACCACTCTGAGAGATGTAATATTCACAGATAAGTCCTTCTGTGAGTATTATGTCACCGACTTGCGCACTACACATGCAGTGGTGTGCGGGGTCTCCACAGGTACTATCCTTCTTCAACACAAAGGAAACTAGACATCCCTTAATGAATGATCTAGTTAGGCGGAGCTCTGGTCTTTCAACTCTCCAAGTTGTTGTTTAAGATCAACCAACTAGTCCAGGATATCCAGCAAAGTTCCTTGGAGAAAGAAGTAGTTCAAAGTGCCGATTGTTTAGACATCACAGTCAGGTAAAACCTGGTGATACTTCTAAAAAGACAACTAGAATATCACAACCTACCAGTATGTCTCGGAGTTTGGAAGGAATCTTGCTTTTCAGAGAACCGATATGGTATTGAGAGCTTCGGTACGAACCTAACTCTTTGAACAAAAATGTGCACCGGAATGAACGGATTTGGTAACACGGTCAACTTCAAAAATAGGCTGGGTGACCAGTAGTGCTAAGAAAGATACAGATGTTTCACACGTTTTTTTAAAAGCAATAGAGATGGCTAGGAATATCTGGTACCTACATCAATGCACACCCAACATTCTTGAGCATCCAAGCTTGGAGGAAGGGGGAGTGAAAATGTGTAAGAGCATCACTTCATCGATAAGGCCATGAAACTCAACACAAACTCCTGATATAAAAGAGTGTGATACTCGAAGGTAGAACAGAACAGAAGCTAATGAAACTTCTTTAGTCTGTGAATTACGAAACTTTGACCTGGTTTTAGAGATGAACGAGGTACTGGAGTTTGTTTCTCCTGACATTCAAAGGTGGAATGCTCTGACGGAACACAAGAGCAAGTGCATTGTAAGACTCCAACACGTTTATGTAACTTGGTTTCCAAAACAACGGATGGAAACTTGTGTAACACCTGTGGTGTTACCTGTTTGTTTGCATCATAAGCATCATATTGCATTGCACCATGTTTGCATTGTTTTCATAATGAATCAAACCTTGTTTTCACACTTGTCTGTTACAATCTTTCAAACAAAGAATTGCAAAACAAAACCTTTCATTGTTTTCCAAATAATTCATTGATGTTCAACTATTAAATTGTTGCCTCAAATCATTCCTTTAATTCCACCAATTAAATTCAAATCATTTCCAAATTCTCAAATCAGTACCTTTGGAAAACATAACAACTCACCAAACATTCTTCCCTCTCAATCATTCTAAACCCTAGGGGTAACCCTATTCATATACATGTTTTTTTTATTAAGGTTTTATTAAACTCAAATCCCTCTATTTTGGTTTCAAACACAAACTACTATTTTAAAATTTAATTTTTGAAATCCAAGCTTGCAATGTGGTTTCTAATCACCTAAAAAGCTTAACTGAATTTTTATGAAATTTTTCTCCACAACAACCTTAACAATTTCTTACAAAAGCAAACTACAAAAAAAAAAAAAAAAACAGAAAAGAATAAAAAACGAGCTAACCTACTGCGCGCGCGGCAGCTAATCTGGCCCAAGCCCACCTAATCCCATAGCGCGCGCAGCCCAGCCTTTCTCTCCGCAGGATACCGCTTCGAGATGCGTGCCATCTTCTTTCTGAAGTACGGCAGAGCATCCCGCGCGCCACCGCGGCACTCCCGCACGACTCCGGCGGCCCCGTCGCCCTCCCGTGCCTTTAAGTAGCCCCTAGTCCCTGGACGCAACCCTAGCGCCTAGGGTTTCCCCTGTCCCATCGTTTCGCCGCCACCTTCTGCCCGCTGTCGCCATTTTCCTCTCCGTTTCTTCCTCCGGCGAGCCGCCTCTGAACCCCGTTGAAATTCGTCGACGTCGTGCACCACCAACCCACCTAGGCCACTGTAATCGCTTCGCCACCCTTCCCTCTTCCTTTTGGACACCAGACCGCGCTCGGTGATCCACGGACAAGCCGCCGCCATCTGCGACCCCGTCTCCGGCCACCGCGACCACGACTCTGAATTCCGGCGCGCCGTCATCGCTACTGTGCCCCTCGTGGAGCTCTGACCACGGGGATCGACCACCCGCTGCCTCCTCCTTCTTCTGGACACCTTCATCGAGCTCAAGATGGCCTGGATGCGCGCCGCCGTCGACGCTTCTGCCGTCGTCGTCATCCTGCGTCAGCGTCGAGCCTCTGCATCGACGCCACACGCCGGTGAGCAGCCGTCCTCCACCTTCCCTCCTCTCTGTCAGGACTCCATGCATGCTTGTACTCCTTCTGCACCAGTAGTGCATCCACCACGAGCCCTAGCCACGGCGATCATCGACGGCGATCTTCTCTGTCAGGTCGAGTACGAGTTCGTCGTCAGCAAAGTTCAGTTAAACCATGCGTTAAACTCTAACCTGTCCGCGTCTGGTTTCCTGTCAAATGAATCGAGAGCAGCGCAGTGGCACTGCACCTTGTGCGCGCTGCGGGTGGTCACGGGTTCGATCCCCCGCAATCGCCAAACTTTTGTTCCTTTTCCTTCCGCAGCAAGCAGACCCACCTGGCAGTGGCTCCCCCTGCCACGCCAGCGTGCTGACCCCGCAGGCCCACTGTCAGCGTGTGGGGGTAAACACCAGCACGGTAACAAACGCTTTAAAACAAATCTGTTAAATTCTAATTCTTTTAAAATGGGCAGAATAATCTATAAACTTTAAAATGCAATAACTTTTAATCTATGCATCCAATAATTAAAAGTTATATATGTTTTCTGTTCCAAATTTTCTAATCTTTCCAAAACTCCAACTTGTGTTCTGTTTTGAACTTTCTAATTGCAATTCAAATTCAAATTTAAATCATTCAATTGTATTTTGCTAAATTCAATAACTAATTATTCATAAGTCCAAATCATACAAATAAAATATGTTTTCAGTACCATTTCAAATAAGCTATTCAAATATAAATTTTGTTTTCTGTTTTGAATAATTAAAATTGCCTAAACAATTTAAATCTTGTTAATTCAATTAAAACTTGTTTAATATTGTTTAATTCCTAATTAAATAATCCAAAGCCCAATTTCAAAATGTGAAACATGTAATCCAACTAAAATTTGATAACCTTTTCAAATATCAACTTTGTTATTTGTTTTGAACATTTTAAATGGTTGAAAACAACAAATACTTGTGTGTTCCCTTTAAGGCACCCTATATTAAATTGATCCTAATGTTGTTATTTTGCTGTTTCCCTTTTGCATGCATCATACTAAACCACTAGCACCTGTTGATTAGTTGGAAAACAAATAATTTAACCATAATTCATGGGTTTTTCCTATGCAACTCAAATTGCATATGGGTCCATTTAAATTTGTTTAGCTTGTCAACTAGTTTATTTCTATGCATCAATTAAATTGTCATGCATCCATACCTTGTTCATGCTGGATCTTTTGCCGTAGTAGTAATTGTTGCATCCGGTGTTTCTTTTAGTTCGTTGCTTCTTCCCGGATAGGACGTTGAGATGATGTGAGCAACGACAATTTCTGCTACCTTGCGGGATCTCAGGCAAGTATACTCACTTGCTGCCATATGGCTGCCTTTCATCACTTGTTACCGATACTTCCGTTGTTCTTTTCTGCTAGCCGTAGTAGTAGTTGTTTCTGTTACGAACCTATCACATGAATCCTTTAACCCTGATATTGCCTCACCTCCACTCCTATAACCTTTGCTTGAGCCGGTGTCTTACTATCTTGCTTAGGTTGTTCTGCTCGAGTCTGTTACCCGTTACTTTCTGTTATTACTTAATTATGTTCTGGGGGCTCGATGTGAATCAATCAAACCTGTTAATTGCTAATGGTAATAATAATAATAATTTGATGATAAGGCACCGGCGGGAGGCCCTTTGAGGTTTTGAGGCCCGCTAGTGTCGACCCTAATAGGAAAAGGGTCTTGTCTACCGATCCATGATGAGCGCACTACCCGCATTTGGGGAGTATGGGCTCCCCCTCAGTTTGACCCGATTCGCATCTCGTCCAAATCGCCTCATTTAGTTCGGGTTTTCCATTTGCTGCATGCATGATCTTGCGAGCCCTTGGTACCCGGGTGGAACTTTCGTAGTCGGCATATAGGGGGACACGTTCTTAGAGTGCTATGAGGGTCCATTTTCTTCTGGGCTCGATTAGCCGTGCGCCCAAGGTTCTTTGGGCTTGATGCGAAGAAGGGTTGGATTGTGTTGAGTGCCCCGCTTGGTGGGAGGCATTCCATCTGGCGGGATATTCATGAGTGTGGTTACTATGGTGCACCCCTGCAGGGTAAATCTTCTCGAGAAGCCGTGTTTTCCGCGGTTATGGATTACTTGGTGAAAGTACTGGCTAACAAGTACTCAGGACAACTTCAACATAATGATCAATCATGTTTCACCCAATGATTAATAACTTGACTAGTAATAGGTTATTCACACAATAACTTGACTCATCTTTAATACCACGGTGTGAGTTATCCTCGGATTGCTTCTTCGGATAAGGGGCGAGATCCAGGATGGGTTTGTTTGCAGTTATCTTGCAGCTGGTTACTATTACTCGATCTTATCCCCTTTCTGATAGTTGGAAGTAATAGAATCTCTGTAGTTGGTTAGTGCAGCCTGCTGTCGCTTATTTGCAATAACCCCCTTCCTTTCCGTTGATCCTAAAGTATTTGTATCTTGTGATGACTGGCTACGCCGGTAACTTGTGAGTATGGGTTTTATCCCCCTTGCCAGTACTTAACCGTACTGACCCACGAATCTCTTTCGTGGCTGCAAATTCCAACTTGCAGTCAACAGGTTTGAAGTCTGACGACGTTAGCTTGGGAATCCCTCCGGCTTGGCCTGGGCAGGGATTGGACGCTCTCGGTTATCTTCAGGACTCTTAGTCCAATTTGGATCTTGTCCGTAGCCGGACGCTATGTTGTTTTCTTCCGCTGTTATCTGGATCTTTGTAATGTATCAGTTGTAACCCTGGCTCGTTTGAGTCATCTTGTATCTATCTGTTTCTGTTGTAATTGTGGAATATTCGTGAACTATTGTAATGTTATCATAAATGGCAACCTGGAATCGGTTATTATGTGGATTTTGGCGGGAATGCTGAAATCTGCATAGTGCCCGATCTCGGGGCGTCACAAATGGTATCAGAGCCTTGGTTCCGATTCCCGAGATTGTTTCGATACGAATGGTTATCGAAGCAACGGGTCCGCAAAGCCTGTAGGTTAACCTCGCTAACGGTCGTTGTTTCTAGAGTGTCAAAAACTATTTCTGCTAAACTATTTTGGAGAAACATCTCAATAGGATTCTTGTTTTTCTCCTTATCCCCATTCTATTTCCCCTCCCATCTTATTTGTTTTGGAGTCTTCCCCTCTTATCTATCTTTCAAAGTGTTAGGATCCTACGTGGGTGGACGTTTTCTGAGCCCTTAACCTAATAGGTTCGATCATCGGAAGATTCCTGGTGGAAGAACATCGTCGTCACTCCGAGCAAGAATCCCTTGTTAGTGGTGTCGAGAAACCCTTGTTAGTGGTGTCGAGGGGATCAACTGGAAGCACGAAGAATCGATAGTCGAACTTCTTTCCCCCCCGGGTTAGCAGGTGGATTGCGAGGGCGCAATCCCTTGTTAGTGGTGTCGTCTGTAACACCTGTGGTGTTACCTGTTTGTTTGCATCATAAGCATCATATTGCATTGCACCATGTTTGCATTGTTTTCATAATGAATCAAACCTTGTTTTCACACTTGTCTGTTACAATCTTTCAAACAAAGAATTGCAAAACAAAACCTTTCATTGTTTTCCAAATAATTCATTGATGTTCAACTATTAAATTGTTGCCTCAAATCATTCCTTTAATTCCACCAATTAAATTCAAATCATTTCCAAATTCTCAAATCAGTACCTTTGGAAAACATAACAACTCACCAAACATTCTTCCCTCTCAATCATTCTAAACCCTAGGGGTAACCCTATTCATATACATGTTTTTTTTATTAAGGTTTTATTAAACTCAAATCCCTCTATTTTGGTTTCAAACACAAACTACTATTTTAAAATTTAATTTTTGAAATCCAAGCTTGCAATGTGGTTTCTAATCACCTAAAAAGCTTAACTGAATTTTTATGAAATTTTTCTCCACAACAACCTTAACAATTTCTTACAAAAGCAAACTACAAAAAAAAAAAAAAAAAAAAAGAATAAAAAACGAGCTAACCTACTGCGCGCGCGGCAGCTAATCTGGCCCAAGCCCACCTAATCCCATAGCGCGCGCAGCCCAGCCTTTCTCTCCGCAGGATACCGCTTCGAGATGCGTGCCATCTTCTTTCTGAAGTACGGCAGAGCATCCCGCGCGCCACCGCGGCACTCCCACACGACTCCGGCGGCCCCGTCGCCCTCCCGTGCCTTTAAGTAGCCCCTAGTCCCTGGACGCAACCCTAGCGCCTAGGGTTTCCCCTGTCCCATCGTTTCGCCGCCACCTTCTGCCCGCTGTCGCCATTTTCCTCTCCGTTTCTTCCTCCGGCGAGCCGCCTCTGAACCCCGTTGAAATTCGTCGACGTCGTGCACCACCAACCCACCTAGGCCACTGTAATCGCTTCGCCACCCTTCCCTCTTCCTTTTGGACACCAGACCGCGCTCGGTGATCCACGGACAAGCCGCCGCCATCTGCGACCCCGTCTCCGGCCACCGCGACCACGACTCTGAATTCCGGCGCGCCGTCATCGCTACTGTGCCCCTCGTGGAGCTCTGACCACGGGGATCGACCACCCGCTGCCTCCTCCTTCTTCTGGACACCTTCATCGAGCTCAAGATGGCCTGGATGCGCGCCGCCGTCGACGCTTCTGCCGTCGTCGTCATCCTGCGTCAGCGTCGAGCCTCTGCATCGACGCCACACGCCGGTGAGCAGCCGTCCTCCACCTTCCCTCCTCTCTGTCAGGACTCCATGCATGCTTGTACTCCTTCTGCACCAGTAGTGCATCCACCACGAGCCCTAGCCACGGCGATCATCGACGGCGATCTTCTCTGTCAGGTCGAGTACGAGTTCGTCGTCAGCAAAGTTCAGTTAAACCATGCGTTAAACTCTAACCTGTCCGCGTCTGGTTTCCTGTCAAATGAATCGAGAGCAGCGCAGTGGCACTGCACCTTGTGCGCGCTGCGGGTGGTCACGGGTTCGATCCCCCGCAATCGCCAAACTTTTGTTCCTTTTCCTTCCGCAGCAAGCAGACCCACCTGGCAGTGGCTCCCCCTGCCACGCCAGCGTGCTGACCCCGCAGGCCCACTGTCAGCGTGTGGGGGTAAACACCAGCACGGTAACAAACGCTTTAAAACAAATCTGTTAAATTCTAATTCTTTTAAAATGGGCAGAATAATCTATAAACTTTAAAATGCAATAACTTTTAATCTATGCATCCAATAATTAAAAGTTATATATGTTTTCTGTTCCAAATTTTCTAATCTTTCCAAAACTCCAACTTGTGTTCTGTTTTGAACTTTCTAATTGCAATTCAAATTCAAATTTAAATCATTCAATTGTATTTTGCTAAATTCAATAACTAATTATTCATAAGTCCAAATCATACAAATAAAATATGTTTTCAGTACCATTTCAAATAAGCTATTCAAATATAAATTTTGTTTTCTGTTTTGAATAATTAAAATTGCCTAAACAATTTAAATCTTGTTAATTCAATTAAAACTTGTTTAATATTGTTTAATTCCTAATTAAATAATCCAAAGCCCAATTTCAAAATGTGAAACATGTAATCCAACTAAAATTTGATAACCTTTTCAAATATCAACTTTGTTATTTGTTTTGAACATTTTAAATGGTTGAAAACAACAAATACTTGTGTGTTCCCTTTAAGGCACCCTATATTAAATTGATCCTAATGTTGTTATTTTGCTGTTTCCCTTTTGCATGCATCATACTAAACCACTAGCACCTGTTGATTAGTTGGAAAACAAATAATTTAACCATAATTCATGGGTTTTTCCTATGCAACTCAAATTGCATATGGGTCCATTTAAATTTTTTAGCTTGTCAACTAGTTTATTTCTATGCATCAATTAAATTGTCATGCATCCATACCTTGTTCATGCTGGATCTTTTGCCGTAGTAGTAATTGTTGCATCCGGTGTTTCTTTTAGTTCGTTGCTTCTTCCCGGATAGGACGTTGAGATGATGTGAGCAACGACAATTTCTGCTACCTTGCGGGATCTCAGGCAAGTATACTCACTTGCTGCCATATGGCTGCCTTTCATCACTTGTTACCGATACTTCCGTTGTTCTTTTCTGCTAGCCGTAGTAGTAGTTGTTTCTGTTACGAACCTATCACATGAATCCTTTAACCCTGATATTGCCTCACCTCCACTCCTATAACCTTTGCTTGAGCCGGTGTCTTACTATCTTGCTTAGGTTGTTCTGCTCGAGTCTGTTACCCGTTACTTTCTGTTATTACTTAATTATGTTCTGGGGGCTCGATGTGAATCAATCAAACCTGTTAATTGCTAATGGTAATAATAATAATAATTTGATGATAAGGCACCGGCGGGAGGCCCTTTGAGGTTTTGAGGCCCGCTAGTGTCGACCCTAATAGGAAAAGGGTCTTGTCTACCGATCCATGATGAGCGCACTACCCGCATTTGGGGAGTATGGGCTCCCCCTCAGTTTGACCCGATTCGCATCTCGTCCAAATCGCCTCATTTAGTTCGGGTTTTCCATTTGCTGCATGCATGATCTTGCGAGCCCTTGGTACCCGGGTGGAACTTTCGTAGTCGGCATATAGGGGGACACGTTCTTAGAGTGCTATGAGGGTCCATTTTCTTCTGGGCTCGATTAGCCGTGCGCCCAAGGTTCTTTGGGCTTGATGCGAAGAAGGGTTGGATTGTGTTGAGTGCCCCGCTTGGTGGGAGGCATTCCATCTGGCGGGATATTCATGAGTGTGGTTACTATGGTGCACCCCTGCAGGGTAAATCTTCTCGAGAAGCCGTGTTTTCCGCGGTTATGGATTACTTGGTGAAAGTACTGGCTAACAAGTACTCAGGACAACTTCAACATAATGATCAATCATGTTTCACCCAATGATTAATAACTTGACTAGTAATAGGTTATTCACACAATAACTTGACTCATCTTTAATACCACGGTGTGAGTTATCCTCGGATTGCTTCTTCGGATAAGGGGCGAGATCCAGGATGGGTTTGTTTGCAGTTATCTTGCAGCTGGTTACTATTACTCGATCTTATCCCCTTTCTGATAGTTGGAAGTAATAGAATCTCTGTAGTTGGTTAGTGCAGCCTGCTGTCGCTTATTTGCAATAACCCCCTTCCTTTCCGTTGATCCTAAAGTATTTGTATCTTGTGATGACTGGCTACGCCGGTAACTTGTGAGTATGGGTTTTATCCCCCTTGCCAGTACTTAACCGTACTGACCCACGAATCTCTTTCGTGGCTGCAAATTCCAACTTGCAGTCAACAGGTTTGAAGTCTGACGACGTTAGCTTGGGAATCCCTCCGGCTTGGCCTGGGCAGGGATTGGACGCTCTCGGTTATCTTCAGGACTCTTAGTCCAATTTGGATCTTGTCCGTAGCCGGACGCTATGTTGTTTTCTTCCGCTATTATCTGGATCTTTGTAATGTATCAGTTGTAACCCTGGCTCGTTTGAGTCATCTTGTATCTATCTGTTTCTGTTGTAATTGTGGAATATTCGTGAACTATTGTAATGTTATCATAAATGGCAACCTGGAATCGGTTATTATGTGGATTTTGGCGGGAATGCTGAAATCTGCATAGTGCCCGATCTCGGGGCGTCACAACTTGAGAGCAACTGAAGGGTGGAATCATGCTCAGGGAAATCCTAAGATCAAGTTGAAGCACAAGGTCATACTCATTTGTAAAACCCATGCTAAAAGAGATGTATATCAGAGTCATGAACAAGGATGTGAAAATCATAAGGAATACTCTTATCGTGATCCTTTTGATTCTAAAAGAAAACCTATGGCTATGAGAGTTGGAATTACCTAACCATCCTGAGGTAGAACATGTTCCTCAAGATCTAAAGAAATAGAACTTGGGTTAAAGGTCAGCATCCTGTGCTGGTAGCATACACATTACATGATTAAGAAACCACATGGTTCAACGCACTTCAATCCAGCACATTCCGGGACCTTCGGTTCAAGATCAAAGATTAAAAACCCACATGAAGGAGTAACTACTCTCTTAGTGTCTTAAAGGACACTATAAATAGCAACCACTAAGTATCTTTCCAAGAAGACAAACATATATCCGGAAGTATTTGAGCAGAGGATAACAGATACATTCGATATGAAAAGGAAATCTCGAGGTTCGGGATTTTGAGACTTTAGAATCGGAGTATGTGGAACCCACACAACTTTGAGAGATTATGATGGAAAGGAAATCTCCCAGCTTAAGAGATAACGGAGTATGGAACACACACGACTCTAGAAACTTTTTAACACTAGGTCAACTTGGGTAACAACGTCCTTGCCAAAGAAGGCACCTAAGTTTTGAATGACTAGAAGGGATAGCAAAACCTTTCAAATCAAAACAGCTAAGATGACCCAGAGTTAGAGCGATACCAGATAAGGAGTAAAAAAATCCTAAGAAGGTTTTCACAACTCATTTGAAGTTTTCAAATAGTTTTCACAAACACTAGACTCGACATTGATCAAGCAGTAAGGTTTTCCTACATGCAGTCCTGCTCTGATACCATGACTTGTCACGGCCCCGTACCCAGAGATATACATACTGCTATGTGCTCCTAGACATGGACCCACAAGGGCTTCAGGGTTACCAGCCTCGGCCGCAACAAACAACAACAGGCAGACCAGATTCATCGGCACACATGTCGGATCACCACGGTACTACTACTCCTTGTGTCCACGCTAGTCATAACCAACTATGCAAATCAAAGCGTCCACTAGTCGGATGAAACTGAAGGAACGGTACCAAAGTTATATAGAGATGCTATGTGTCAAGAAAGTGCAACAACAATCGAGGGTTACTGGGGTTACCTCGCCCCAAGCCGAATCACATCGGCAGGCGGGCTCGGACATGGATCATCGGCTCCACAACCCCTCGACTGCGACAACTATCCAGGCATAGGCAAAACTTTATAACAATGAGCTCGAAACCAACAACCGGTCAAAGCAGCACTCTAGACACAAAGCTTTATTAAACAAGTGTTACTAGAGTAGCTGTACAAGCAGAGGTCACATGACCCAACATTACATCAGACAACGGAAGGAAAATTATGTTGATAATCAAGAAGAACCAAAAAGGCCTAAGAGGCCGCAACATAAGGCGACGTCCCAGCCCATAGATTCGAGACTGCTACCCGGGAACCCCAAACTACTCGTCGATGTCCATGTTGAAACACCACCGATGAGATATTCACCTGAACCAAAATTTAAGCAAACATGAGTACTGGAGGTACTCAACAAGACTTAGTTAACCTATTATATATCTGCTAGTGTCATAAAGGTTTTATGAAGGTCAATTTGCGTGAAGCAATGTTTGTTTTACAAATCGAGGAAGAATAGCACGTCTAATAGAGTGTTTTCAAAAAATATGGGGAAGGACTCAACTCTTGTAGATAGGTTTGGATAAGGTACCATTAGTGCATGAGGAAGCGAAGTGGACCTTTTCATGACATAAGTAGCAACATCGGCTTCCTCCTTTCTTCTTAGTTGATTTCTCAACTCGAGGAGTTCTAACTTGATTCTTCTTGGGAATAGGCCTTTCTTCATCTTGAGGTTGAGCATGATATTGAACTTGTGGCCGCTTCCCTTGTTGATTCTCACTAAGAGGCTTCTTCTTTAATGGGCAAGACCTAACATGGTGCCCTTCAACCTTGCACTTGAAGCAAACAATCTTGGACGAATTCTTGACTTGTTTTTGGACCTTGTTCTTTTTGATTGTATGATTCTTCTTGATTTTGGACTTCTTGTTATTATTGGAGTTGAATCCAAGTCCACTCTTGTTCATTGGGTAATCTTTGCACACTCAACATGTTGTCAACTGCGGACTTCCCATGACGCTTTTCCAAGTCTTTCTTCAAAGAAGAGACTTGGACCTTGAGCTCTTTTATTTCCTCTACATGGTTAGTAGAAACACAAGTAATATAGGAAGTAGATGATTCATTGTTAGAGCAACAAGGCATGGAAAGCAATTCATCACAAGATGTAGTGATATTATGAGTGAATGAATTAATAGGACTAGCACGAGGCAAAATAGAATTTTGAGTAGAGTTTGTGCTAATGTACACATGAGGCTCACAAGATATCACCTTGGTAGTAATAGCCTCATGAGATAACTTTATCTTATCATGTGAGACTAAAATATCCTCATGAGAGCCTAAGAGCTTTTCATGACTTTCTTCCAATTTCCCATAATTGCTAGTTAGCAACTCAAGTTGAGCTCTTAGATCAACATTCTCCTTCAATGTAGATGCTTCACAAGAAATAGAGTTAGTAGCACAAGCATCATTATTAATAGAAATAGGAGAAGGAAACTTGGCAAGCCCTTTTGAATATGAAGCTTTAAGTTGAGTATTTGCGACCTTTAGCTCATCATTTTTAGGTTTAAGACAATTAACCACCTCATGATTTCTATCACGAGAGTCCTTTACTTTTGATAACTCTAGATTAAAAGTCTCTTCAAGAGATTCATTGGTGGTTTGTTCTTATACAAGAGCTTCCTCTAGTTTTGCAATTTCATTGGAATAATCACGCTCGCGGCTATAACACGCGTCAATGCATGCTTCCAAATTCTTAATGGTAATATTGCGCCTATCAAATGCTCTAATGGTTTCTAGGAAATTGGCACAAGCATATTTATCCTCACAGAGGATATTGTGAATCATTTTACCTTTCTCCATTAACGAATCATTGTCATTATCATCGTCATCATCATCATCACCATCATAATCATCATCATTATCACTAGATACATTGGTGTTCAAAGTAGGATCTACCTTTGAACCTTTAGCCATAAGGCAAAAGTGAGATATGGTAGATGATGATGAACCATTACTTGAAGCGCCACTTAAATCCACATCTTGTTCCATGGAGTGTTGAGTTTCTTCTACATGGTTAGTAACACAAGTACTAGAGGAATTACAACCATTTTTACTATGGCAACAATATGTATCAAGCATATCATTATAAGATTTAGTCAAGGAATTTCTAGATGATATGCATGGACTATCAACAAAAGCATGTAAATCATTTTGGGTGCTAGATTTATTTAAGTCCATAGACAAAGTATTGCAATAAGCTAGAGATGAAGACTTGTCAACAATAAGCTTACTATCAAGATTGCAATTTTTGTCACTACTCACCATATCATTATGTTGTGCCTTGCCACATGTTGGTGAAGTAGAAGAAGTTGAGAACTCATCACACCCGGAGGTGGAGGGAGAATAATCATCCCCACAACTTTTGGACACATCATATTTATCTTGAAGCTTGGTCCATATCTCATGAGCTTTCCAAGATGTCCTAATTGACTCAAGAACTACAATGCTCAAATATTTGAAAAACACATTAGTAGCTTGAGTATTGAGATATAAGTTTTTCTCATCCTCTAAAGAGCAATCAATACCCGTTGGAGTATAAAAACCCATATCTACAATTTTCTCTATATTTGGACCCATGTCCTTAAAAATACTAAGCATACTAATTTTCCAAGTATTATAATTTGTGCCATCGAATATAAAAGTGTCATTATGCACTAATCCCCTAGCCGACATCTTTACACTCTAGGTTGTGAAACCCTATGAAGAGAGACCCGGCTCTGATACCAATTGAAAGGAGACGGATGTCGCCTAGAGGGGGGTGAATAGGCGTTTAAAAATAATTACGGTTAAGGCTTGAATAAATGCGGAATAAAACTAGCGTTTAATTTATGAAGCCAAAACCTAAAAAAACTAGGTTCACCTATGTGCACCAACAACTTATGCTAAACAATTCAAGCAACTATGTGATAGCAAGATATGTTACTTCAAGCTCGATGGCTATCACAAAGTAAATTGCATAAGTAAAGAGATCGGGTATAGAAATAACCGAGAGACGAGGAGACGATTATTTATCCCAAAGTTCACTTCCCAATGGAAGCTAATCTCCGTTGGAGAGGTGTGGAGTCACAATGACTCTAAGCGCCCAATGGCTCACCTTATTCTCCCCGTGCCTCCACCAACGCGGAGGGCCACGATCCACTATGGGACCTTTGAGGGCGGTCAACGATCCCATACAAGGTTGAGGCAATATCCACAACTCAATTGGAAGCTCCCAACAATATCCCGCGAGCCACCAAAACTCTGAGATAGCAACAAGGTCCCGATCCACCAAAAGTCCGGGACAACAAGGTCCGGAGCTACCAAAACTCCGAGACAACAACAACCGTCTAGGGCACTCCAAGTACCCAAGAGGACAAGCTCAAGGGCACTCCAAGAACCCAAGAGTAAAAAGCTTCTCAACTTTTCACTCGAACGAATCCTTGTAGAGAACTCAAACAGATGCAACCTATGCAATGGCAAGAACACAAGAAGTGTTGAAATCCTTGACTCTCAAATCCCACCAAAGCAACAAATGCTATGGGGGGAGAAGAGAGAAAGAACAAGGAAGAACTCAACAAATGAATCCACAAGATCTAGATCCAAAGACTTTCCCCTCGCTAACTGGAGAGATGGATTGGTGGAATAGTAGATCTAGATCTCCTCTCTCTTTTCCCACTAATTGGAGGCAAGAATCATGGAGGAATAGAGAGAGAGCAAGCTCCAAAAGGTCAACAATGGTGGGGGTAAACTTGCTCAAAAGGTAGGGACCATTGGGAAAGAAGACCCCTTTTATAGGCCCCCAAAATCATCCCGTTGGGGGCATTCTGCACCACCCCGGCCTCCCAGGCCGGCCTGTTCTGTTAGGTGTCCGGCATAGGGAGCTCACCCCGGCCTAAGGCCGGCCTTCGAGTTTCCAGAAAATCTCCTTCACTAAAAACGCGATATCTTTTGCATCCGGACTCCGTTTTCGATGATCTTGGGCTCGTTGAAATCGCAAGAACGAGCACTACAAGATTATGCAAAGAAAAATCATAATCCGTCATTGGAGTATAAAACCAAATGATGAAAGGTTTGACTTCTCTATAAAGGAACAATCGGTTAAACCTCCAATATTAAAAATGCAATAAGTTTTTCATGCGAAATCCGTTTTTGATGAACTTGAGCTTGTATTGAAGCACATGAAAATCTCTAAAACCACACATGGATAAAACACAAATAAGAACCAATAAAGATTATGCCAAGTATGCAAAGGTCTGAGCTCTCTCCGAGTGATGCGATCAAGTTGCTAATATGAGAGCTCCTCTTGATAGTACGGTTATCTATCCTATAATCCGGCCTCCCTACTAATGCTATGAGACCGGTAAAATAGAAAACCTATCAATATCATACCTTTGCCTTGAGCATTCCACTTGAGCTAGAATATGACGATCTTGACCTCCTCAATATGGAACACCTTTCTTGATTTTGCTTTGCTTGGTGAAAACACAAAGATTGCTCCACCATATGCAACTATGGGAGAGGATCTTTTAAGTACATCTTTACTTGTACATTATCTCAAATAGAGTGGAAAGCTTCAAGAATGTGATCTCTTCGATATGCTCCCCTTGAACTTGCACTTCTCAAACTTGATGATGACCACAACTTGACGTCATCCACCATGGACTATATGACATCTTCCTTTTAATGCAATCCCATGGAAAGATACCTAACCCCACATAGATATACCAAACACACATATAATGGGCTTCAAGAATGTGATCTCTTCAATATGCTCCCCTTGAACTTGCACTTCTCGAACTTGATGACGACCACAACTTGACGTCATCCACCATGGACTATATGAAATCTTCCTTTTGATGTAATCCCATGGAAAGATACCTAACCGCACATAGATATACCACACACATATATAATGGGTTAGAACACAAATCTATATGAACAATTACTTACGATACCATGATACCACATGGTACATCTTCTTGCTTTGTGAGTTGATCAATATGAACCATCGCTTAACACTTTGCCTTGATAAACCTTTTATCTTTTCTTCTCTCTTCAGAATAATGATATCTTGAAGGTAAAGATGAATGTTCACACAATATTCTTCTTCAATACATACTTGCAATATGCTCAACTCTCTCATGACCAAACTTGGGATATTCACATGAATAGCACCTTGGTCACCACTTGATTATCTTGAATCCAACAAATGGACATCAAGCATTGACTATGGACAAACTCTACAAGTATAGCTCAATGAAACCATTAGTCCATAGTGATTGTCATCAATTACCAAAACCACACATGGGGGAACCATGCTCTTTCAATCTCCCTCATTTTGGTAATTGATGATAAACTCTTTTACGAGGGTTTATATAATGAATTTTACCAACAATGCAAATAGACAAGCAAGGATGCATGAGCATGAAAGGCAAATGCTTAAGAACAAAACAAAAGTGTAAAACCAAAATTCCTTAAACCCTATAAACTTTCTCCCCCATTGGCATCCATTTCCAAAATGGGATCATAGAAATTTTAGATGGCCAATATAGTAAGGGTTCCTCCGTAGGATATGTACTTCTCATAATATGAGTGAAATCAAATATACTTATCCAATGATGAATAATGGGAGGAACTATACCAAGGATCCAAAGATTGCAAATAAGATGGTATACAAATATAATATCCTCCTAAAGAGAAGCAAGCAATCAAAAAGATACAACAAACCAAGCAAACAAGGTATATTATGGTTTGAGAGAATGAGTGTTTTTAAAGAAAATAGAGTAGCTCCCCAATATTTGTGCATGATTTAGAAATATTGCATTTGGAACGCAAAGTGGACAAATATGGAACCATAAATCCCCCATTGTTGTTCAAAACTCAAAAGAAGTGCAAGTGATCATAAAATAAAACAAGGCATATCACATGGAGCAAGAGTTGGTTGAGCCATAAGAGAAGTTACCAATGAAAGGATGGACACCGAACCATTAGGATACCAATAAGACATGTAATTGTTATCATGTGTATAAGTTTCTAAATAGACCACAATCATGATTATGTACATCCATAAAGAAAAATGTACACACAATAGATTTAGACAAAGAGCGAGATATCCAATTTGAAGACATAAATACGACAATAAGATCTTTGCTTGAAAGCATAGCACATAGCTTAATTTTTATAGAGGATATGAATGACCTTTCAACAAAAAAAAACACATCAAATACATCACAAACATCAATAAGGGAAAAGAGATAGTTGGGACGTTTTGATAAAAGCAACAAGTATCACAAGGAGTAAATATGTTTCATGCCATGATACAACCTACAAAAGGTTGCCATGTGTTAGAGTATATGCATGAGGTAGATACTTGTTACCGAGGTAGCATTGGTGCTGTTGTACTATGTAAGAATTCATCCATCATCATAGCTTGAATCCAGTAAGCATGTATTGATAACACCTTCTTTGTGAATGAGTCAAGCACCCAATGCATATCAAATGTACCTAAAAAATATTTAAGTACAAAAATGGTCCCCAAACTCATTGGGTCCAAAGTAGTTAGACAAACTACAATATATAGGATACAATCCACATGAATATGGTCATATAGATATGAAATCTAATATCATGAACATCTTAGCCAATTTAGGATTGATGAATATTATTCTATATAAATATTGGATCAAGGAAGATAAACATGCCATAACATATACATTAGTCATTATGCATGCATTCACTTTCAAGAACCAAAGGCAATGTAATTTGGACAAAACACCTAGTAAACCAAGATATGCACACAAAGGTATGACACGACATAAAAGTTGTCCAAATTATATCAAAGGTCCACGTCAACACATGAAAGTAGATACCAATCAGAACGAAACAAAATAAACTCATGATTGATAAGATACCAATTAGAAAATATACCATGTAAAAATAAAATACCAAAGGAAATACTTATCATTTGGGGGATACTAAATAAAAATGCATCAAGGAGTAAAATTATTGAGATCCCAATATACATCAAATGAACCATGTCAAATTCCAAGAGATGTCAATTGAAGCGAATATCTATGAGTGAGATATCAAACTCCAATTAATACCAATTGAGGGCATCAAAGAAAAACAACTGAGCATACAAGATGACTATATGAAATATGATCAAAGACTTATCTCATTCAAAACAATAGAATGCAAAACAAGGAATGAGATAACCAAACCCTCTACACTTTTTATGATGGCACAAAGTAATAAAAAAGAAAAGTTGTGCCTTCCACAAACACACAAGGTATTGATTAAAATACCAATTTAAAAAGATCTAATATGAATTGATGATAACTAGTGTTACAAAAGAATCTATTATAGCTCCCCCATTATCTATGCATGATTTTTGAATTTTGCACACAAATGGGATCATCACTCTCCACATGCATACAATAGAAACTTTCATTAAGTGGCAAGAGATCCAATTGAAAATATAGTGTTCTAAAGGAAGTAATATAGCTCTCCCATGACTTGTGCATTATATAGATGTTTGCATTTTAATACAAAAGCACTATAAGGGGATCCTCGCTTTTCTTACAACCATTACACTAGAATTTTGTTTGATTACAACACATAGATATTCAAGAGTCAAGGAAGACAATGTGAGTTCATACAAAACAATTTCTCGTCAATAATAAAAATGGAAGCAAAGCACAATGTAAATATGATCAATAACTTCTACCACAAATATGGTTGTCACTTGTCCAACGACAAAGAGGGTATGGTGTCGTGGTGGTATCACGGCAGACGCCATGGGATGGCTTAAGGTTGGGGCCGATGGACGCTGGAGGTATCCGGGGAGGGATCACACGGCGAGTAGCACCACGCTAAGATGTCTCAAGCACTGCAAACAACAGATGTTACCCAGGTTCAGGGCCCTCGTGTGGAGGTAACACCCTTACTCCTGCCTTTCCTCTCTATATGTGTGTAACCGAGTAGCCACAGTACAACGTATGCCTCCAGCCGAGTAGCCACTCTGCTGCTATCTCTTGCTCTACTGTTAGCTCTAGCAATAAATGCGAAGTGTGGCAACGTCCCTCGCGCAGGAGGGGGTAGGGGACCTTATATACTGGTGCCCAACCGAATATATAAAGACTAAAAAGTACGGTGATGTGACTTGGCAACTGTGACGACAGCACGCCTCCGAGATCCCGCGCGGAGAAGCGCCGCGCGGTACGCTGACAGGCCTTGTCCACGTTGTCAGTGAGATAGGATAGGCCCCTAGACTTGTCCTGTGCCCTATGTCAGTGACAGGACTTGACAGGTGCCTACCGTACTGTAGCCACGCCGTAGCGCGGATAATCACGCGCTCCATAAGTTGAACCGCACGCCGGTACGGACGCAGGATATGCGGGATCCTTTGTCAGAACGGCTCCATTGACTTCTTGCCCGGGTAGGAACGCAGTCCCTCTACCCGGACCAACTTCTTTACTCGGACGGATGTAACTTCCTTGATATCTTCTCTTGTCCTTAGGTGGATATGTCCGGATAGAAACCTACCGGGTAGCAAGTACCCAGGTAGCCGTCTACCTGGTCAAACATCCCCTTGACCTTGCCCTTTAGCACTTGCCTTACCCCTACTCGGGGGTAACCCCCCGACATTAGTCCCCGAAGCCGGTAGAGTCCTGCGAATTTGTTCACTGGGCCCTGCCAGCTTTAAAAACAAACCTTGTCTTTATACTGTAAGAGGCCGAGTAACACCTCCATGCGGCCCTTTAACTCTTGCTTGAAATTCTTCTTCTCCGAGTAGCACTGTCTTTCTTCTGTGAAGCCGAGTAAAATAACTTAGTGAAATTTCGAACACAATCCCGCTGAGACAGACCAAGTCCACCTCTCTGTGTCGCTACGGGGCACGTGTCACACCCCCGTGCCCCTGACGCCTCGATGCCAGGGACACTGCAGGCCACGCGCCAATCTCTGCAACCTGGGCCCACCAGCCCGTTAGGTCACGTCAGTTGTACTCGAGAGCCCACGATCTGGACGTGGGATTAACTGCGCGCGTTATGCGCTACATGTGTTTCTAACGGCCACTTAACCCATGCTGCACGATCGTGGCCCACGATCAATCCACTGGTAACGGCAACTCGAGGCGGAGAGATAAATACCCCCGCGACGCTCCCTTCTCACTTTTCCTGTTCTTCCCAATCTCACGCCCCTTCACCTCTCCGCCGCCGTCGAGCACATCGCCACCGCAAATCCTTGTTGCACCGCTGCTCCACGCGCCGCGAGAGAGACAGAAAGAATCGCCTCCGCTCAATCTCCAACTCCAATCTCCCACGAGCGCCTCCGCCTCCATGGCTTCTCACGGAGACGACTATGCCGCCGCCCACGCCGGCTGGGAAGGATCGGAGGTCACGGCAGAAGACTGCCAATGGCTTGTCAACACGCGCCGCGTGCCTCCCAGCGTCGTGTGCAGACATCCAGGTACCAAAATCATCCCCAAGCCTGAGAAAGACGAGTACGTCGTCTTCCTCGCTCACTTGAAGCGCGGCTGCGGCCTCCCCATCTATGAGTTCTTCTCTGAGTTCCTCAAGAACTTCGGCCTCCAGCCACATCACCTTCCACCCAACACCCTCGTAATGCTATCCATCCACGCCGTTGTGTGCGAGGCCTTCTTAGGCGTGTACCCAACCGTCCACACCTGGGCCAGGTACTTCTTCTTTCGAAAGCAGAGTGTTCCCAATCCAGGGCACACCGAGAGCGCGCGCGCCATGACCCAGACCGGATGCGCCATGATGATACAGCGCAAGACCAGGCACCACCCGCGGGTCAAGGGACTGGAAACTGTGTGCAAGTGGCAGCGCATTTTCCTGTATGTGAAGAATGTTGCTGCCGAGAAGGGGAAGCCAATCGAGGACCGAATCAGGCTTCCAAAGTTCAAGAACGCAGGGCCCAACCAGCAGAATTGGGGCTACAACCCCAAGAAGACCATCCAAGATGTCCTCCAGGTTGAGCGACGCCTGGCCGAGTTGGCCTCGGAAGGGTTTCGCCGGGACGACCCCATCGCGTGCTGGATATCACGCCGAGTGCTCCCACTCCAGCATCGCACGCACAAGATGTGCTACATGGGAGGACCCCGAGTCTGCACAAGGACAACAACATTCGAGCTCACCAAAGCCAAGGTGGCTCTCTGGGCCAGGTCCATCATGCAGACCTCGCTTACTGACACTTGGATGTATGGCTTTGAGCCGTATAGCCGCCTCAAGCCTATTGAATAGGTTAGCATTATGTGCTTTGCTTCTGCACTTTGATACCGAGTAGGAACTCTTAGCTTACTGTGCTTTGTGTTTGCACGCTATTCTGAGTAGAAGATCCTTAGCTGTGTATGCTTTGTGTTTGCAAGCTGTGTCGAGTAGAACATCATAAATATCCCTTTGGCTTTATATGCTTTGTGTTTGCATGCCGTGTCGGGTAGGATTACTCAGCTGAATATGCTTTGTGTTTGCATGCTGCCCTGAGTAGAAATCCTTAGCCGAAAAAACAACTCATAGTGTTTCATGTTTGCCTCAACAGCACATCAATCGCCAGCTAGAAGAAGATACCAAGATCCTCGATGGCAACTGGTCCGCGGACCGAGAAGAGGACGATGCGACCGCCTACGACACCCAAGACACCCTCTGCATCCCTCACGCCAATTAGCCTGGTAAGTCCCGAGTTGACGCGTCTATCCGGGACTGGTCCGAGGATGACGAAGGTGACCAAGTTCACCTCTCTGCTTACTAGCAACACACCTTGATTCCCTTCTCTGCTTCTGAATCTATTTCTTCTTCTACTCTGCAGAGGAGCCGGAGCTGGACGACGATGAAGAGGCCTTGGAGGTTAATCCTCTGCCCGTGGCAGGTCCCAACACTCGGAAGAGGGTTAGCAGTGGTGCCCAGGAGCCTCCTCCGAAGAAGCCCAAGAAGGCAGGTAGCAAGAAGACCACCGCCAGAAGACAACCCCCCCCACCAGCAAAGGGTAAGTTGTTCCATCCGAATACCAACTCGTTACTGCTTCTCGTTGTTCTCTTCTCCTTCTCCCTTTCTGAACCCTTTCCTTCTTCCAGCGCCCCTCTGGACGATGATGCCGCTGCAGGCCCTACTCGCACCAAGAGGAAGGCCGTCGTGGACCTTGAGAAGCTCGTTGATCTCTCAGACGAGGAGGAAGAGCAAGCCCAGCAGGACAGAACGCGTGCGTCCTCTCCTGTTAAGTTGGAAGAGGATACCGGCGCCGAGAACACTGGCGCTGGTGAAGATGCTGACCCCAACTTCCAACAGCAGCAAGATGTTGCTCACGACGAGACGCCGCCGTCTCCCCCAGCTGCAACAGCTGGGGAAAACACTGAAGAAAACCTCCAGGAACAAGACAGTACCGCCCTGGAGCGGCAAGACGACACCGCCGAGCAGCAGGATACTCAAGTTGCAGCTCAAGATGATCCCGCGGCCAGGCCGCGGGTAGAAGAAAGTACTGACACAAGACCTGATCCCGCTGCCGAGCAGCGGGTAGAAGAGACAGTGGTGGAGCCCGCCGGCCAGGGCCAAGTGCAGCCAGATGCTGCGCCGGGTAGCCGGCCCCCTGTGCCGCCTACCCTGCAGGTGACTCCACCGACTGCGCCAATCCCTCCGCCAACGCAGACCGCATCAACGACCACTTCTCAGCAAGTGACTCCGTCTGCTTCGCACCAAGTGCCTCCGTCCGCTTCTCGGGCAGACACTGCTCCTAGCCCTAAGAAGACTACCAAGCCTGAAGCTGCGCCTACACGGAAGAACCCACCGCGCAAAGTTGCACAGGCTGGAGAATAGATGCCACCACCCAAGCCACTGATTGCGCCAGCCGGGAAGCCGGTTATAAAGAGCAAACAGGTAACCATCGGCGCGCCCCCTCTAGAAGCAACCCGGCTGCTGCTGGATCTGCTGGAGGGCCGAGTGTCGGAGCTTCTGAAGGAGCTGTTGCCTGTGCCCAAGCCAGTTGGCCACAATATTTGCTGGAGGTGTCCAAGCAACATTACGTCTCACTGGCCAAAGGCGAGAAGAAACTTTCTTCCTTAAAGGGAGGTCAGGCCAAAGCGGTCGACGTCAAGTCCAAGGGCAAGGGGCCAGCACCAGTTCCTTCGTTCTTGTCGCGCGAGGCAGACGAGGACGAGATCGAATCAGAGGGCCCGACCGCGGTTCTGGACCGGGTAGCGTTTGTGGACTCAATTTGGGAAAGCGATGTACATGGCGTCCCAAAGTGGAATGGCCTTACGCTGGGTCCGGTTGATCACTACCGGACTGACTGGAACAAGGCCGATATCGGCTCTGTTCCAATGACTATCGCCAGCCCCACCTGCACTCTAGCCGGGAAGCTGTTATGCCTCCGCAAAGCCGCCGAGGACGTCGAGCAAACTTATGCTGTAAGTGTTTTCTCCTTTTTTTTTGCTTCTTCCGAGTTGCAGTTTCTCTTTTCTTCTTCTCTTCTCTTCTTTTCCTCTTTACCTCTTAGCCACTCCCCAGTCCCCGAGATTCGGGCCGAGTAGTCGAAAACTTGACCGAGTTGCCGTCTACTCGGGCCAAATCTTCCAAAATTCTCTAACTCTTTTTCTTCTCTTCTGTAACACCTGGGGTGTTCCCCCTAAGTTAGAAAGTTGGTTGTTGTTTTTTTTTTGCATTGCATCACATGCATCATATGCATTGCATCCTGTTTTCAAAACAACTCAAAAGTTCAAACCAATTTAAACTTTCTAACATGTCCAAAATTTCCAATTAAAAAGTTGCAAACTAAACAACTCAAAATGTTTCCAATAGTTTGAATTTGAATCAAATAAAAAAAATGCTTGATAATAAAACCCCTTTTATTAACACCCTAATGTAAATTCAAATAACAAATTCAAATCAAATCATTCATAATTGACATGTTCCAATTGTGGTTTAAAAATTAAAATATTGCAAACATTTAAATTCAATAAATTTCATGGTTGTTTGAGCTTATTGGATAAACTTGCTTAAACTTAAAACTCCAATCTATATGAAACCCTATTTGAATTTCAAATAGCAATTTCAAACTAACTGGCATTTTTCAAATTGGCGAAAATAAGTTAACATACCTTGATATTGCTGTTTTGTAAATCAAATAAAAAATATTTCATAAAACTAAAACCCTAACCTCTAATTCTATTTTCCCTCCTTTCCTTCCCTACAAAAAAAGAGAGAACAAAAAAAAAAGAAAACCCTTTGAGCTGTGGGGAGGCAGGCCAAGTGGCCCACCTACCACCCACAGCCCATTCCCCCTCTCCCTCGTGCCCTAGTTTCCCCCCTCTCCTCTCCCCTCCACGGCGCCGCCAATTCTTCTCTCTTCCTCCCACCTCTCTGTTCCCTTCCCTCTGTGTTGTACCGAGAGGGAGAGAGGCAGTGGCAGGTCGCCGTCGCCCCGCCGCCATGGCCACTGTCGAGCCAAGACGGTCACGGGAACGGCACCTACACTCGATCCTCGTCGCCTCGTGGGGTAATCGGAGCCGCCGCTGCTCCGGGTTGGTGACGCCAAGGTCGCCAATGTCGCAGCTATGCACCTCGCCGTCGTCTTCTCGTCGTTCCCCGTCCTCGTCATCCGCTCTGGCTGCGTCAGGACCCTACTGTGAGCTCCCTGTCCCCTTACGCCTCCCTGCCATCTTCGTTTCCTCCCGCGCGTCAGGGCTGCTGTGAGCACCGGCGATCATCGACGCGTCGCTGTAGTTTCCCTCCGTGCCTGCTAACTGAATACAGTTTCAGTTTCGTCAGGTTCGAGTACAGGCCCCAGATCTAGTCCAAAACGCAGCAGGCCCGCTTCCTATCACCACCGTGAGCCTAGCCCAGTGGCTTGGCATCCCTGCGCGTGCCGCGAGGGCGAGGGATCGAGTCCCAGCAGCCGCAGTTCTGTGGCATTTTTGCCATCTTTTTCCACGCGGACCCCCTGACCCACCTGTCATCCACCCCCACGGCCACATCACCACGCACCCACGCCACTGTGGCACCACGCTGGCCGTGGCCCACTGTCAGCCAGCGTGGGTAGCCCTGCCCTCTGTAGAAATGCTCTGTTCTGTTTCTTTTAAATGATATTTTGAACCTAAATGTTGCAAAATTAATATCTCCTTCATTTTAACTTCAAATTGCACAAATAAAATATGCATCCCAATCAGAAAATCCTGAACTTTTCAAATATGCAGTTTGTTTACTGTTTTGAACATTTCAAATGTTTTCAAAATTCAAATTCAAACACCTCATTACAAATTTGGTTAATTTCATAACTAATTCAAATTTAATTCAAATGTCACATATAAAATGTGTTTTCCATGCCAAATTAAACCACCTTTCCAAATATAAACCTTGTTTCATGTTTTGAATAATTAAAATTGGTTAAATAATTTAAACCTTGTTTAAATCATTTAAAATTGCTAAATTCATAACTTGGTCAAATTAAATTCTTTTTGAACATATAAAATATGTTTTCCATCCAAAATTCCATGCTCTTTCCAAATATAACATTTGTTTTCTGTTTTGGATAAATAAAACTAATGCAACTACTTAATGCTTTAATTAACTCATTTAAATGGTGAAATTCATAACTTGCTCAATTAAATACCAATTTCAACAAATAAAATATGTTTTCCACTCAAAATGAAACCACCTTTCTGAATATCAACTTTGTTTTGCAATTGGGACAATTAAAATTAATGTCATTTAAAAATACCTTAATTAATTAATTAAAAGTCCTAATTAATAACTTTCACATGCTTGCTCCAAATTGAAAACCCAAAACATGAAATCCATCCAAAATGAAATGCTACACTTGAATATCAACTTTGTTTTCTGTTTTGAATAATTTAAATTGCTGAAAACAACTATTTCTTAATTAATGCATTTAAAAAATTGTCAAATTAATAACTTGCTCATTTTAATTCCTTTTTCAACAAATGAAATATGTATTCCATCTAAAATTTTGTGTTCTTTCCAAATATGAATTTGGCAATCTATTTTGAACAATTAAAATGGGTGAAAACAACAAATGCTTGTGTAACTCATTTAAGAAGCCATATTTCATAACTTGATAAATAAAATTCCAAACTTGGTAAACACCTTTTCAAATTGAAGCTATTGTTGTTTTATCATTGTTTTCCTCATCCATGCATCATTCTAATCAACTTTCACATGATGGTTATTTGTAGATCATCTAATTCAACATTAGTTCATGGGTTTTTTTCCATATGCAATCCAAATTGCATATGAGCCCATTTAAATATGTTTACCATGTCAACTAGTTTATCTTGATGCATCCTTAAATTGGTCATGCATCCATATCTTGATCATGCTGGATCTTTTGCCGTAGAAGTAATTGTTGCATCCGGTGTTTGTTCTAGTTCGTTGCTTCTTCCCTGATAGGACGTTGAGATGATGTGAGCAACGACAAGTTCTTCGGATATACCTTTACCTGCTGGATCTCAGGCAAGTATACTCACTTGCTACCAAATGGCTGCCTTTCATCACTTGTTACCGATTCTTTCCGTTGTTCTTATGCTAGCCTTATAATTCGATGCTTGTGTCTCGATCCTATCATATGTTTACCTTGCAGCCATGATATAGCCTTCCTTCCACTTCCTATTAATTGTGGTTTGTTTACCTTGTTGGCCCTCGTGTCGTAGTTGCATGCTTAGTGTTGTTTGCGCTCAAGTCTTGTTGTCCGTCTTATCACCTGTTTAGTTTGATAGTTGGGTTTCAATTCAATCAACAACATGTTAATGTTTTGGGTAATAATAATTTGATGATAAGGCACCGGCAAGAGGCCCGGCGTGGTTTTGAGGCCTGCTAGTGTCGACCCTAATTAGGAAAAGGGTCTTGTCCATTGATCCATGATGAGCGCACTAACCGCATGTGGGAAGCGAGTATGGGCGCCCCCCGCAATTCTGATTCGATTCGCATCTCATCCAAATCGCCACACTTAGTTCGGGCTTTCCATTTGATGCATGCATATGCAGATGCGAGCCCTTGGCGCCAGGGTGGAACTTTTGTAGTCGGCATTTAGGGCGGCGTGGTCTTCCAGTGCTATGAGGGTCCCCCTTTTCTTCGTGGGGGCTCGATTAGCCGTGCACGCACAGCATGTGGTTCTTTGGGCTTGATGCGAACAAGAGTTGGGTTGTGTTGAGTACCTCGCTTGGTGGATTGATCCCCCGTCTGGCGGGTTATTCTTACGTGTACGGCAAAATTGGTGCATCCCTGCAGGGTTAAATCTTCTCGAGAAGCCGTGTTGTCCGCGGTTATGGATGACTTGGTGAAAGTGCTGGCTAACAAGTACTCAGACAACTTACACTTAACGATGATAACTTGACTAGTAATATAGATTACCTCCATCATAAAAATGAATGTCACCTTAATCAACCGTGTGAGTTTCCTTGGGTTGCTTCCTTAGTAGGGGGTAACATTGGATGGGTATTGTTTGGTGAGTAGTTGTAGTTGGTTCTGATTCGCTATCTTATCCCTTTCTTTTAGCCGGATGTTGTAGCAAGTCTCTGTAGTTAGTTATTGCAGCCCGCTGCCGCTTCTTTGCAATAAACCCTTCCTTTCTGTTGTACCCAAAGTATTTGTATCTTGTGATGATTGGTTACGCTGGTATCTTGTGAGTATGGGTTATCCACTTGCCAGTACTTAACCGTACTGACCCACGAAACCTTTTCGTGGCTGCATATTCCACATTGCAGTCAACAGGTTTGAAGTCTGACGACGTTAGCTTGGGAATCCCTCCGGCTTGGCCTGGGCAGGGATTGGACGCCATCGGTTATCTTCAGGACTCTTAGTCCAATTTGCATCTTGTCCGTAGTCGGACACTATGTTGTTTCTTCCGCTGTTATTTGGATCTTTGTATTGTATCAGTTGTACCCTTGACTCGTTTGAGTCTTCTTGTATATATCTTTTCTGTTGTTGCGGAATATTCGTGAACTGTTGTAATGTTATCACAAGTGGCAACCTGGAATCGGTTATTATGTGGATTTTGGCAGGAATGTTGAAATCTGCATAGTGCCCGATCTCGGGGCGTCACATCTTCTACAGAATAGCCTCCTTAAGAGGACAAAACTGTTCCGCCGGCTGCTCTGGAACCATCGTATCGCTAAGGATCGCATCGCGGCTCTTGAAGCCGAGAAAAAGGATGTTGCAGCGATGGAGCAGGCGACACTGGACCGCACTCTCCAGATTTCTGAAGTGGAAGGTAAGCTTCTAGCTACTCGGTTTGTGCGTTTTGTGTTTACGCCTGTGTTTGCTTTTTGCTATAACCTTATTTACTCTGCAGGCAAGCTCAACGAACTGATAGATCAGCACCAACAGTGCCATGTGTTCGCTGCCTCCGCTGAAAGCACAATCAAGAGATTGGAAGGTGAGTTGTCAGCTACTCTGCACTTGTGTCTCTTCCTTTATCTGGTTACTCTGCTGACAGTGTTGTTCTCCTCGCAGAAGAGAATAAGACATTCCGGGAGCAGCACCTAAACTTCCTGATGCCTGCCGAGGTGCAGCAGCAACTGGCAACCCGAGAAGCTGAGATCTAGAAGGAACGCACTGCTGAGAGAGCTGAATTCGAGCAGATGCAAATCCAGCTGAAAACTGCCCTCCAGGATGCTATCGACCAGGCTGCCGAGAAGGACGAGGTCAAGAAGACTGCCAAGGCCAGAGAGCAAACACTTGAGATGGAGCTCTCGTTGCTGAAGAAGCACAACGAACAACTCGTCCTCCAGATGGCCGACTCGCGCCGCATTGAGGACAAGCATCTCTCCAACGAGAACAACTAGAAACTCAAGCTGGGTGCCTTACTGGTGGATTTGGAAAGTAAGTTTCCCCTACTCTGCCTTCTTCTACTCTGCTCTGCTTCTTCTCGGTTTTGCCTTTTCTCGGTTTTGCCTCTTCTCTGCTTCTCTTCCTAACTCTTGCTGGTTCCTTTTCTCAGATGTCTTCCCTCAACTCCGTTCCGCCAGCGTGCCTGCTCTGGCAAAGGCACGACAACTCCGAGCTGATGCTGGTCTTCCCATTGACGATAGCTCTACCATCGAAGATCACCTCCTCAGCATCAAAACCCAAATCCGCTCCCTCAAGGGCCTGGGCACCACTATGGTGTCCACTGCGTACAAGTTGCACGATCTGTTCTGGCCTGATGAGAATGCGCCAGACAGCTTCAGCGAGATCGCCGAGAAGCTGAATGGAGTGAAAGCCGAGCTGAAGAAGTGGCGCGCCTCTGCAGCTCGGGCAGGAGCTGACCAGTTGCTGCACTTCATCATCAGCTGGTACGAAAATCTTGATTTGGACAGGATCCTCACTATCCGGGAAGGCTCTAAGTGGACCAAGAAGCCCGAGTGCGTCACTCGCCGGAAAGCAGTGGCGTACGAGATTGCTTCTTATGCTGACACTGCCACCTACATCGACGGCCTTCCCGAGCCAGAAACTGAAGCTGAGGACGAGGATGAAGACGAAGATGACGAGATCGCCAGCGAGGAGTTGGCCATGTTCGAGGAGTGCGCCGCCAAGGGAGCATCCGATAAGGGGAAGGCCCAAGTCACCGAGGGGACCGAGTTGGCCACCGGCGCGGGTGCCGAGCAGCCGCAGTCCAGCGCTCAAGGGGCCACCATCACCACCGAGATGGTGATCAACCAGGCAGCTCCCGAGCTGGGAACGACTGCTGCCGCGGCACCTGACGCCGCTGCGCTACTCAGGACCCAGTCCGCTGCGTCCACCTCGGCCATAGATCCCACCTCCGTCGCCACGGCCACCTCTGACCAAGTTACCAAGATTGATGTTGATGCCGAGAAGACCGACGCGGACAACACAGCTACGGACAACACTGCCTCTACCTCCAAGTGATGCCTGAATTTTTTTTATCTTGAACTTTTATCAGATCCCCGGGATGCCGGGTGCAGATGTAATCGTACTCTTATTGCCTCTTTGCTACTCAATTTTTAATTCAGTTTGATATTTTAGCAATTCTGGCTTAATGCCGGGTTGCGTTTCTATGCAAGTCCCCGAGTTGCATTTTTTATCCACTCTCCCTTTTTATCTCAGCTCTTACCTGCAACTTGTTGCTTTTTTGGTAGTCGAGTCACAAGAGTTCAAAGTTGGAGTTTCAAATACTTAGCCACTTAGAAAAATGCATGGTAACGCTGCCCACCACTTAGCCGAAAAGAAAAAACAGTAAAAACGCTATATTCGGTTGCCACACGTTTCCTTTCCTTAGCAATTTTTTCATGTGTTCATTAACCCTTTGGCTTGTTCTCTGGCTTGCCATGAAGCCGGGTTGCGGACAGCAGCAGAGTCGCAGAGTGTCCCGTGGGTTTAAACACACTACTTTGTATGCTTTTGAAATTCTAAGTGGTTCAACCGAATAGACAAAGTAAAACAGAGTAAACACAAGGAACATTTTGAGCAAGAGCAGTCCCCGAGTTCGAATTCGGAGTGCTGACTAGAATTTAACTCGGGTGAGGATACATACACATTTTGCTTATGAATGAAAACGTCGGAGTAGAGCTACATTCCAAGGGCGCTTAGATTCCTCTCCAGCTTTATCCGGCATGTTCTTCTGGGGTGCCTGTACGTCAACTAGGTAGTAGGCATCATTATGCAGAGCCTTGCTCACAATGAACGGCCCTTCCCACGGAGGGGAAAGCTTGTGCATCCCGGCCGTGCGCTGCACGAGCCTAAGGACCATGTCTCCTTCTCGAAAAACCCTCGGGTTAACTTTCCGGCTGTGATAACGCCTCAAGTTTTGCTGGTAAATAGCTGAACATGACAGAGTTAGCCCTCTTGCTTCTTCTAGCAGGTCAACGTCATTTTCTCGAGCTTCTCTAGCATGCGCCTCAGTGTAGAGGGTTACTCGGGGCGAGTCATGCTCTAGGTCAGTGGGCAACACGGCCTCAGCTCCATATACCAGGAAGAATGGTGTGTATCCGGTTGATCGGTTAGGGGTAGTCCTTAGACTCCACAACACCGCCGGCAACTCGTCTAGCCAACACCCAGGATGAACTGCCGAGAAGACCCCAACTTGGACAGCTCATCAGCTGCATCATTCCTCTGCTCGGTGTATGTGTTGGAACTCACATCCTTCAAAGAATCCAGTCATGGTTTGCACCAGAAACCGATATGATGCCATGTTGGCATCGAGAGCATCCCAGGTACCAGATACTTGCTGCACCACTAAGTTCGAGTCGCCATAACATATAATGCGTTGCACGCCAACCTCCTTGGCTACTCGCAAGCCGTGTACCACGGACTCATACTCGGCCACATTGTTGGATGCCTTGAAGTGGATCTGCAGCACATACTTGAGTTGATCTCGCTTGGGTGACGTAAGCACTACGCCAGCACCAAGGCCTTCCTTCACTTTGGAGCCATCAAAATGCATCTTCTAGTAATTGGTTTCCGGCAAGGGAGGCTCATACTGCACCTCAGCCCAATCCACCAGAAAATCTGCTAGGATCTGTGACTTGATGGCTTCTCTTCTCGCGTACAAAGGAGTGTACGCGGCTAGCTCAATCGCCCACTTGGCTACTCTGCCACTTGCATCCTTGTTGTCCATGATGTCCGAGATGGAAGCAGAACTCACCACCGTGATGGGATGCTCTTGGAAATAGTGCTTCAGCTTCTTGGCACCCAGGTACACGCCGTATGTCATCTTCTGGTAGTGTGGATAATTTTGCTTGGAGTTGGACAACACTTCACTCAGATAGTACACTGGCCGCTGCACAGTCTTGCCCTCCTCTTCTCGTTCCACCACAATCACCACACTAACCATTCGATTGGTAGCCGCAATATACAGCAGCATTGGCTCTTTGTGTAGCGGACTAGCCAAGATGGGGGCGCTACCCAGCATGGCTTTCAGCTCCTTGAATGCCACATCAGCTTGCGGTGTCCAAACGAACTTGTGACTCTTCTTCATCAATTGGTACAAAGGCAAGGCCTTCTCGCCCATTCTGCCCAGGAAGCGGCTCCGAGAAGCCAGTCATCCAGTGAATTTCTGCACATCCTTCAGTGATCTCGGCAAAGACATGCTCTCTATAGCTTTTATCTTTGAAGGATTGGCCTCAATGCCCTGACTGGATACCAAGAAGCCGAGTAGCTTGCCAGCCGGGACGCCAAAGGTGCATTTAGTCGGATTCAACTTCATCCTGTACTTGCGCAAGTTGGCAAAAGTTTCCTCAATATCACTAAGCAGAGTTTGTGTTTTATTAGTTTTTATGACAATGTCATCTACGTACACCTGAACATTCTTGCCAATTTGATCATGCAAGTATTTCTGCATGCATCTCTGATAGGTAGCCCCAGCATTCCGCAACCCAAAACACATGACACGATAGCAATAAGCCCCGTACGGGGTAATAAAGGCAGTCTTTATTTGATCATCAGGGTTGAGAGCTATCTGATGAAAACCAGAGTAGGCATCTATGAAAGACAAAAGCTCACAACCAGCAGTGGAATCGATCACCTGATCTATGCGGGGTAGCGGAAATGGATCCTTGGGGAATGCCTTGTTCAGGTCGGTGTAGTCGACGCACATGCGCCACGCGGTGTCGGCCTTGGGATCCTCCTTCTTCTTCTCAACCATAACCGGGTTGGCTAGCCAGTCCGGATGCAATACCTCCATGATAAAGTTGCTTATCAGCAACTTGGTGATCTGATCACCGATAGCCTTCCTCCTCTCATCTCCAAAGCGGCGCATATCCTGCTTCACTGGCTTGGCATCATGCCACACATGTAGCGAGTGCTCAACCAACTCTCTCGGGACACCCGGCAGATCCTCATTGGACCATGCAAAGACATCCCGATTCTCACGGAGAAAGTGGATGAGCTCGCTTTCCTATTTCTCTCCCAACCCGACACCAATGATGGCAACACGGTCTGGGAACTCAGGGTCAACCTGGATCTTCTTTGTCTCTTGGGACGCCTGGAACGCGGTCACATACTGGGAACTCGGCATACCAGGCGCACCACTTTGCGCGGATTGCGCCATAGCCACCACCTCGTACATCTTCTTCTTCTCGGCCGCAATGACCATGGATTCCGCCAGCTGAGAACTAGCAGAGGCACACTCCAAAGATCTCTTGTAATCACCCGAGATGGTGATGACCCCATTGGGACCAGGTATCTTCATCTTCAGGTAAGCAGCATGGGTTGAAGCCATGAACTTGGTGAGCGCAGGCCTACCGAGAAGGGCATGGTAGGGGCTCTGAAGATCAACCACCTCGAACTGGACGCACTCAGTGCGACAGTTCTCCCTGGTGCATAATAGGACATCCATCCAGATGCGGCCGATCGGAGCACAGGATACTCCCGGCACAATTCCATGGAATGTGGTCTTGCTGGGTAGCAGCATGTTCTCGGCAAGGCCGAGCTTCTTCAGTGTGTCCAGATACATGATGTTGATGCTGCTGCCGTTGTCAATCAGCACCTTGCTGAAGCGGACGTTCTTCTTGGGTCCCAGGAAAGTGGGATCCACCACCAAAGCATATCTACCCGGGTTGGGCATCACCTTGGGGTGATCAGCCTTGGACCAAGTCACCTCCTGGTCGCACCAGCACAAATAGTGAGGCACAGCCGGGATGACGGCGTTTACCTCCATCGCGCGCCTGCGCTGCGACTGCTTGTCGAGTGGCTCGGTGACGAAGATCATGTACCTCTCATGGTGCTCCTGGTACCGGTTGCGGTCTCCACCATCATTGTTGCCGTTGTTGTTGCCTTGGTTGTTGTTGTTGTTGTTGTTGTTGTTGTTGTTGTTGTTGTTGTTGTTGTTGTTGTTGTTGTTGTTGTTGCCTCTGTTGTTGCGGGTGTAGAAGTTGCGGTTGCGGTTGTTGCGGTTGTCGTAGTTGTAGTTGCGGTTGGCTCCTAAAGCCACCTGGTTCATATGCTCTCTTCTTGGAAATGCTGCGTGCCTGGGAGCAGCTGCCAGAGTAGGTTGCACATTTGCATTCGCCGCCGGCAGAGGAGGAGGAGGGGGCAAGTCTTCATTCTTGATGCGCTCCCACCAGCTGCACTGCCGGGTAGTGTGGTTGGCTGGCCTAGTCGGATGCCGAGTGTGAAAGCTGCATGGCCCATCCTTCATGTTTGCAAAGATGAAGTTCGGAGCTGGATCCGAGTTGCCGCTAGTCTGCTGAGGTGCAGCGTAGGGCTTCTTGATGCCTTGGCCCTGATTCTGGTTTTGCCCGTATTGGGCTCCAGCAGTTTTTTGCCTTTGGCTACTCCCAGCAACCGTGGTCACATCATTCACCTCCTCAGGATCATACCGAGTGTCAATCCGGTCACCTCTTCTCTTGTTGCGGAAATCATTGCGCATGTTGCCATCTTGAAACTTTCTTCTCGGCTCAGGGGAGTCGAGCAGAGGCTGAGTAGGATCGCCGAGTGCATACATATCTGCAATCTTGATTGTCTCGGCGAGGGTACTCGGCACCTCTCTTTGCCACAACATGCTGCCATGCTTGCAGCCCTGGGCAAACCAAGTGATGGCCTGAGCCTCATTCACACCCTCGCAGGTGTTCCTCAAGGTGCTCCACTGAGTAAGATACTCGCGGTCAGTTTCCTCTTCTCGCTGCTTGCAAGCGGACAGCTGCTGCGGCCTATTCGGCCTCTGGTAGGTGCTGGTGAAGTTGCTGATGAAGGCTTCCGAGAAGTCTAGCCAGCAGTTGATACTGTGCTTGGGCAAGTTGTTGAGCCAAGTCCTAGCCGGACCCTCTAGCATCTGCGGAACATACCGCACAACCCATCTCCGATTGCCGCCTGCAATGTGCACGGCTGTGACATAATCATTCAACCAGTCTTCTGGCTTGGTGCTGCCATTGTAGCACTTGGTCCCCCTGGCTAGCTGAAAGTGGTTCACGGAAGGCACATCCATGATACGATGAGCAAAGCACTCTGGGCCAGGCGGCCCCTTGCTCTCGAGCTGCGCGGACAGATTGATCCGATCGAGCTTGTACCTTGCATTTCTGGGCTCCAACACACGGTCACCCACGCGATCAGCGATGTTTCTTGAGTCAGCATACCCGGCTATCCCCATGGCCGAGTAACCATCATCATAGCGGTCTTGCTGCACCGTTGCGGGTTGCACAACTGGGTTGGTTGCTGGCGTAGCCGCACGCGGCTGTGCTGCCGCTGGTTGTTGCACCCTCTGCCGAGTAGGCTGAGCAGGCTGTTGATTAGAAGGCCCTGCGGTGTTTCCTCCTTGCCTCTTACTCTGAGCTTTAGTGGCCAGATAGCTTTCTCCTGCAGTGTTGTGTTTTTGACCGGGCTGCCGCGGCACAGCGTGCTGTTTCGCGGCGACAGCAGGGTCGTACACCTGCATCTGTCTGCTCTTCCTAGAGTACACACTCTGGCCCCTCTCGTCGCCAGAAGCGGCGATGAGGCCTGATCCATAGATCCGGCCGCACGCGAGTGCACAACCTGAGAAGCGCCAGCATCCGGATTGGCTTTCCGAAACTGCTCATTCTGCCGACTAGCCTCTAGCACTAGCTCGTTAAGCCTCTCCTGCTGCCTAGCGCGCGCGTCGCCGGTGAGATGCGGCAACTCTGCAGCCACTGCCTCTGCAGCCCTAAGATTTTTGGCGGGCGTGCTGTATCTGGGCCTAAGCATAGTGTCTAAACTAGCAGATTGGCTAGCAGCCTTGCCACCTCTAGCCAGCTCAGCGCCTAAGTTGCGACGCGTAACGCCTAACTTGCTAGGCAGCCTAGAAACAGGAGTAAAGCCATGCGCAGCATTATACTCACTTTGTGCAAGCTTGAGCTCAAGCATAACCTTCTCCAGCTCCTGGGTCTCTGCGAGGAGCGCTTGACGCTGCTGCTCGATCTGCGCCCTCATGGTGGCAAGTTCCGCCTCGGTGGGTTGCGGCATGCCCAGCGGCATGGTGACGCCAGCGCGAACAGCCGGGATGGCCGTAGAGGTGGAGGGAGGCAGGTTCGAGTCCTTCTCGTAGGGCTTGTGGACCCTCGCACCCACAGGCGCCTCGATGACGCCAGCGTCAGTGGCCGCACCCTTCCCGGCATCGATAGCCGGGCCTGTCATCATCACCTCCACGCTGTCCGCAGAGCAGCCGGAAGGCTTCTCGCGGGCAGCGAGCACAGCAGGAGGATCTTCCGCGTCGATCACCTCCTCAGGGAACTCACGGATGACGGTGGTGGCGACGTAGACCAGGTGCGTGCCGAAGCAGAGCACCGAGCCACCTGCAGGCATGGGCCTACCGCCGAAATCTCCGGCGTTGTCGGTGACGAAGTCGAAGGAGCCGAATCTGTGGACAAGGCCACATACCACGGGCTCCCCTGAAGCGGAAACCGGTCCCGTCCGAATGTGAACTCCAGCCAGCGCCGCTGCTGGCCCCACGGTGGGCGCCAACTGTCGTGGTGGTATCACGGCAGACGCCATGTGATGGCTTAAGGTTGGGGCCGATGGACGCTGGAGGTATCCGGGAGGGATCGCACGGCGAGTAGCGCCGCGCTAAGATGTCTCAAGCACTGCAAACAACAGATCTTACCTAGGTTCAGGGCCCTCGTGTGGAGGTAACACCCTTACTCCTGCCTTTCCTCTCTATATGTGTGTAACCGAGTAGCCACAGTACAACGTATGCCTCCAGCCGAGTAGCCACTCTGCTGCTATCTCTTGCTCTACTGTTAGCTCTAGCAATAAATGCGAAGTGTGACAACGTCCCTCGCGCAGGAGGGGGCAGGGCACCTTATATACTGGTGCCCAACCGAATAGATAAAGACTAAAAAGTACGGTGATGTGACTTGACAACTGTGACGACAGCACGCCTCCGAGATCACGCGCGGAGAAGCGCCGCGCGGTACGCTGACAGGCCTTGTCCACCTCGTCGGTGAGATAGGGTAGGCCCCTAGACTTGTCCTGTCCCCTCTATCAGTGACAGGACTTGACAGGCGCCTACCACACTGTAGCAACGCCGTAGCGCGGATAATCACGCGCTCCGTAAGTTGAACCGCACGCCGGTACGGACGCAGGATACGCGAGATCCTTTGTCAGAACGGCTCCATTGACTTCTTGCCCGGGTAGGAACGCGGTCCCTCTACCCGGACCAACTTCTTTACTCGGACGGATGTAACTTCTTGATATCTTCTCTTGGCCTTCGGTGGATATGTCCGGATAGAAACCTACCGGGTAGCAAGTACCCGGGTAGCCGTCTACCCGGTCAAACATCCCCTTGACCTTGCCCTTTAGCACTTGCCTTACCCCTACTCGGGGGTAACCCCCCGACATATGGTGTTAATTTTCGATGGTATATTGCGAAAATATTCATGATCATGTTCAAACACAAAAGTGTATGGAAAATGATATGAGCTAATTACCATGCTTACATAGAGATTCTTGGTGGCTTCAACTAGTAAAATTATCATGCAAAGCATTTGTTAATATATCTTGAGGCAACCGGTTTTCCAAATAATACATACTAGTGCACATTTAAGGAACACCGCACGAAGAAACTCTCTCAAATTCAAGAAACCAAAATATGAGATACAAAAACTCATTTAAGCAAGTATGAAACTTGTTTGAGCTAATCATGCCAAGTAGTAACAAGATAATTTCGAATATCAATTCTAAGTGGTATTACCTCACATGTTCACATTTTCTAGGATTGTAATATGCACATAGCTTATTACTCCCCCATAATGTGATAATCCATTTCTTTTCAACAAGAGGCATGTGAAATCAAATAAGGGATAATTAATGAACATTGTAACATTTGAGTTTCTCATGAGAATAAAATACAAGATTTTGATAAAGCATTCTAAATAAAAAAACATTTTTCTTTCAAAACTTTTTGGAAGATCACATCTTCAAAAACATCATTTTCCAGTACCTCAAAGGTACAATCTTTCCCTTGCCACGTACCTCCCAGGAACAATCTCCAAAACACTTTAAAGATTTTTGAAAACATCGACACAATGCTAGGCACATGGCCATTCAACTGTCCATATCCGTGGACGCGGCTATTCTGAACAGTTTTACTCTACAGAGGTGTACACAATCCAAAAGATCCAGTACATCCGCCGTGATCAACCACGGACTGTCCAAGACAGTATAGAAACATCAGATAACTGGTCCTATCTATCCATTATGCAAGTGCTAGTAAATGAATACCTCTTCAACTGGCTTTGTTCTCCCTGGCACCGAGTGAGTCAGCCGTATTGATCTGGCTTCCCGGTACAACACACCGCCATGGCAGGAGACGCAACTGTTGCAACCAGTGGCGAACTTAATCTCGCACTTTGAATGTCCCGTTATTCCTTTCTGGCGACAATTCGGTTCGGGGAAGTCTAACCCCTATAGCACACTGAGATAGACACGGACTAACACCGACAAGATTTTAGCTAGACCTAGTTCCCATACTGGTGTATTGTGCCGGCACGGCTTGGTTGCCCGACAAAGACTAGGTTGTGCGTCATTTTTTGAAAACAAGCCGAAAAACATTACTGGTCAGGATCGATATCTCGGATGAAACGATCCTGACAGCCCAAACACCGATCCCATGTCTCCAAATCCCGCGATATCCCAAAAGCCGATACGCCGCGATCGATTCGTCTCGGACTGACTGACTAATCCTCCAGGAGATTCAGGCCCTGAAAAGTAGAGGTCGGGGAGAACATGCACTGTGATCTCGCCCACGACGACCTACACCACACGTACCCGAAAAGTGATCGTTTGTCCAGCCAGCTCGAACGATGAAACCATTGGCTGCCCCGTCCACCACCCCCATGTGCACCGGGTGCCTCGGTGGCCTCGGTGAAAGCTGGAACACGCCCCCACTTGCGCTCGAGTTGTGCGCTGCAAGTTGCGATGCGAGCAAGCCACGACCGAAGGAAGGAACTATACAAGGCATACGTGCTCACGATTCCGCCCGTAAATTAAAGGTCGCCACATGGGCACATAATCTATGTCCCGTCACTGCTAACGTACGTACAGCTTGAATCATGGAGAGCTGGTCTTCACAGTAGATGAAAAGTTAGGCCTGCTACACCTGTAATAACATAATCCGGTGGCGCCTACGCGTCAGTGACCCAACTCGACATATTTGGGGGCGGGGGGCGTACCGGCCGTACGATCCGCGGCAAGTGACCCAACTCGGCATTTGTTATGTGGCGCATGCGCCCCGCGCGCGGGCGACGCGATAGGCGCGCCGCGGCGTAGGCGTGGACTAACCACTGCAGCACACGGCTCCCTTAAACAAAACATCGTACTATCAGCCAAAACTTTTGGGAGTTATTGCGTGGGGAGGGGATCCATGTCAAAGCTGCCGAATCTTCGCACTGTTGTTTAGCTAACTAAACTAGCCCGGGATTAAACGGGTCGCGCTGAGAGCCACATGCTTCTCTTTGCTGAGAGCCTTTGACTCCACGGTGCAGAAAAGCTCTGCGATCGCGGTTACTCGCTGCTTCTACCGGCAGTGTATTTGTTAGTGGTGTCTTGTTTGTCGCTACCCTGCAAATGGCAATATATATTAAGGCTTGCTTCTTCTTCATCTGCGTCCAAAACACACTGCATGGCTTCCTGAACTTGAGCCTGAACCTGAACCCACCCTCCTGATCGTCACTCATTCCCAGTGCAGCTCCCTCGCTTCTTGCTCTCCCGAGGAATCAACCAGCAGCTCAGCTCCTCTGGGAAAAGCTTAGGTGCGTCGTCGTTTCCCCCTGAAAACGTGTTGTCTTTTCTATTTTTCGCTCCTGTAGTTTCGTGGTAATTAATGTCCATCAGAAGTTTACTCTAGCCTGTCTGTCAGCCTGTGCGCGCGATGTCTGAAAAACTCCTTCAGACCCCTGCTCGGTGCTGTCATTTCAGAGCTGCAGCTTGGGTTGGGTTCTGGCTCCCTCTCGTTTTCTCAGACCTGTTGTAGCTGCCTGCCGTGCATAGCACAACTATCTGCCTTTTGTTTTTTCCTTTGCTCGGGCGTGCCACCCGCATTCTGACGCTCCGTCCAGTAGAGACGAACGACGACGGCGACGCCTTAAATCCTGTGGCCAGAGCTCGGCAGCGTTTCCTTGTCAAGACTCGACACCCAGAACCACCATTCATATATTCCCCTCCCTGGAGAAGTCGTGCACCTGCTGCTTTTCTTAGTAACCATCGACTTTTCTCTCGTCTTTCGTTCACAAAACAAATCGACTGAAAAATAATTAAGCAGAATACTAGTAATACGCGTGCTCGTCAACGAACGAATACCCAAAACGGTACAGCCATATGGCAACCTGTAGTTCGCAAAAGCAGGAGAACTATAATCAGAGGAAGTTGTGTCCAGCACAGCACAGAGACTCAAGTTGTGTATTATGCAAGCTGCTAACTTTGCCAGGTTAGATCCGTTAATGTGTTCGCTGGAACATTTTTCTTTGCGAATAGTAAAAGCATTCTCTGCAGCCACGAACATCATCGCGTTAACCGGCCAGAACCGGTCCAAGCGCTACGTCCACATCGTATCTGGAAAGGGTACCGCCGGCCACCCATTTTCCGTGAACTTGCAGTACATGTTTGTGTTTGTGTTGTAGCCCCAACAGCATGTGAACGCACGGAGAGACTGGTGGCGGGAAGAGCAGTCCGCAAAGCCGGATCTTGTTCTGTGATCAGGAGAAGCTCTAAAAGTCGAATCACCCTTCCATCCATCCGTTAAAAAGGCGTATGGTGGAGTGGGTTATCTCAACAAGAGATGGATGCTAAAATAATCCACTACTCCCTCTGTTCCACAATGTAAGCCTTTCTAGTAGGCTAAACTAGCCTGCTAAAAAGGCTTACATTATGGAACGGAGGGAGTAGCTCTTATCTCCATTCGCCCTACAAGTCACATGCTTCACTTCCCCTTTATCCATTGTGGTATTGGACTTGTTGCGAATTAAAGAACCGTAGTAAAAAAAAAGAGGTTTGTCTAGATAGGTACATGTGGAAGAATTTGGATGATGTTCTAGGACTCGCAACAACTTGGTAAGTTCTAATAACTTCGTGTAATGTAATGAGCACAAGTGGAAGAAATGTTCTACCTAGGTTGCTAATTATAATTTTTTATTGTTAGGCTAGACTAACTGGTATTATAAACCAGTGTAACACGAAGTCAGGGACACCAAAGTTGATGTCGGATAAAAAAAACACACAGCTGGAGCTCTCGCGACAACGGCGACCGGTAACCGCACGTCATCGCTGGCGTGATCTCCCTCTACCGGCTACCCCTCAAAGCACAGCGCTACCATCGCTGGGGTTAGGGAGGCCGGAGGCCCATGCTCTTCTTGCTCTATTTCCTCGACTGCTTTTCTGAGAACCTTTCTTGGAAAAGAGACGATGTTTTAAGACCGACAACAACTTGGTAAGTCTCAATATCTTTGTGTAATGTAGTGAGCACAAGTGGAAGAACTCCGCCCCCAGTTATAAGATGTTTTGGTAGGCTAACTAACTGGTATCATAATTTTGTTTAACTATTTTTGTTGTCTTTATAGTAGGCATTTTGATTTTCATTTTAAAGTAGAAAGTAAGAAGGACAAATAGTACTACTGACGTTTCACTTTACAGAATCGGTCAAGGTTCCATGTCGTCCGAGGGGCTTGTTTTTATCCGAAATGCTAAGTTTTTTTTTTTTCAAAGTCGGAGGGACCCCAAAAAAAACCGCACATCAAAGCGGAAACATTCGTAAAACATGTTTGGAACGTAGTAGCAATTCGAGCGGCGATTCCGTAGGTTTTCACGGCGTTTCGCACGCAGCGGCAAATTAACAGTCCAGAAAGACCCGGCCCGGAGAATGCGACCGAGACCGATTTAAGACCGCGCAGCTCGATTACAAGGAAACAGCAAGCACACGCATAGGAAACGAAGACCGCAAAGTACAAAGCCAAGGAAGGGGAGCGAGCGAGCGAGTGGTAGACTCCAATAAACCACCCCAATCCCAAGCTCAAACCGGAACCAGCCCTCATTCCCCTTGTCCCCCCGCCCCCCTCGAACCCTCCGCCGCGCTCGGGATCCCCCGCCGTGGCTCGGCCGGCGGCCGGAGGAGAAGCCGCCGTGGAGAATCGCCGTCTCCGCCCGTTCCGTCCTCGCGCGGAGAAGGTGACGAGATTCCGACTCGCGCGCTCCTTGTTATTTCTTATCTTTCCTTTGGGGTCGATCCCTGCTTCCTCGGTGGGGGAATGGCACAGTGATTTGCCATTTCTGCTCTTCCCTCTCTGCGGGGCGTGTTCCTGTTTGAATGGAACAGTTCGTGGGCGGCGCGGCATGCTTCGTTTTTTTCTTTCCGGGGTATTGCGGGCTCTGTTGTTCTCTTCAGAATTTTGGATTCTAGCTCTCGTTTTCCGCATGCGCTCCGCCAGATATTTAGCAGGAAATTTATTGGAATTTGCCTCCGCGGTCCGTAGATCAAACCGCCACTCAACGCCAAATTTTTTGCACGTGTATTTTACGGGAATGCGTTCATTTTTGAAACGGAAAGATCGGATTGCTGCGTTGGATGGGCGCCGTGCAGTCGAGATCACTTTGGCGACCAGACGATCCGTTTTCATTCACATCGCATTTACTGTGCTTTGCTGATTTTAGTACTTCACCGCCGATACTGGAAACGTTTGGAATCCGCGGAAGGGAAATTCCCCCCATTCCTCCAGATCATTTTCGAGGAAAAAGGTTAGGAAGAGTCGAAAATTTGCTTTATTCACTTTTATTATGCACAGGAGCAACACAAAAAAAGTTTCCTTCATTACAAATATTTGGAAATCCTTTACTATTTCTGACCACAAACAATATGAGTCGATTGCTCCTCCATCTTTCACCCTTTGATGAGGGCAGGGCAGCATAAAGGCGCGGCTTTTAATGGCCAACCACACGCCTACGCTCCGGGCCGTCGGCGTAGTACGTCCCGTAGGAGTTGCTAGATCACTGGAGTACGTCGCTGGAGTACAGTGGGAGTTAATAGAATACCCGGCGCTCGGCGGCATCGCACGTCGCTGGGCCCGTGCTTCTCCGATGCCGATGGCATCGCACGCGGCAGCCGCAGTACGCTACACCCCCTACACGGCAGCGTAGCAGCCGTTTTTACGGTGCCGTCCGGCTAGTACTAGTACTGCTACTATGCAATTCAAATCGAAAGTACTACTCCTACCCATCTATTTACTTTTGTCTCTTTAGCCTTTCTGCGCTGTTCCTAGCTGTTTCCTCGGGATCTGCGCGGCTGCGCGCCATGCTGCTTTCTTGCTTCCGCCGCCTGCCCCTGCGGGCTGGTCGCCTGCTTCCCTCTGCCGCGGGGGACGTCCTTGGCGGTACGGTTTGGCGGCGCTCTGTTGGCGAGTTGTTGCCTTGTTGGTGAGCAGGACGCAGGGTGTGATATGCTTTGGGTGGTCAGACAGGTTTTTAGGAGCCCGGCGACTGATTCTAGTTGGAGCTGGGAGAGCCTGTGCATGCGGCTGTGGTTGTGTTTGTGGACCTGGTAAACCGTTTCTTTCTTGATGCAAATACTAGTTTACTGACTGCGATGGTCCTTGCTGATTGTTCAGTTCCTTTTCTTGAGTTCGTCATGAAGCCTTCAAAGTCCTTGTACTATTCGTTGTTTCTTTGGCATATCATGTGGAACATTTCGATGCTCTGCTCCTTGCCCAATGCTCCTCTGTTGTCTGCTCCACTACAGACTACACTCTCTGAGAATGAATTCTGTTTGCGGATTCTCTTCTTAGTGCCATTCCTGGGCGGTTTTCTTTTTGCCTGTACAATTGGTTCTTCTTACACGATTTTTGTTTTAATAAGAATTGTTCTTACACGATCACTAGTATCATGGATTATTCAAACTGGCTATCTCATGGTTTACTCATTTCCCTCAGTACCTGCGAGAAGAATGTTAGCACAATCTGCCATTTTGGGTTAAAATAGATTCTATAAAGTTGGTCAATAATCGAGATGGACAGTCACTTGCCATATCGGGCACGCATTCCTTTCGCCCAATTCATTTTCATTGTACTCCTTCATGTTTTTCTCATGTTCTTGGCTTGCCTTTGTGCTCTAGTTGCATATATCATGAGGCTGACGTTTGTCTTATCAATTGCAGATGAAATTTTGACAACTGCTCAGCCTTCACAGTTGTTTGAGAAGGCCTCTTGGTCGATTGTTTTTCTCAGTCTCGAAGCACTATGCCAAGATCCGACTCGGATAGGGATGATATTTTCTTTGATGCATTTGATGATATTAGATCAGCCAGGGAGCCTTCGTCTTCAGATGATTGTAGCACTAGTGGTGAAGGATTATCACCAAAGACACTCGAGTATGATATTTGGGCAAGTGAGCCGATGAGTGTTCAAGAAAGACGACAAAGATTCCTCCAGGGAATGGGATTTGATGACTTAGGTGGCACTAAAGTGGATCTTCCTCAATGCCAAGAAGAAATAACAACCATCGACTCCCCTGCTGACTTGCAGGAAAGGACTATCAGCAACATATCTTCTTTGGATTCATCTATTCCTGAGAGTGAAGCGGCATTTGATGCCGCATGCTGCATAAGGGATCTCGATAGTGGAAAGAGATATGTAGTTCATAATGGTGGGCATGATGGACTAACTAGCTTTCTGAAGGAGGTTGCAACCGATAAGGTGTTATCTCTTCTGGAGTTTGAAAGCTTAGTTGGTGTTTCTCGATCTGTTCAAAAGTTATTACAAAGGGCATATTCTCGCAGTCCTGTAAGAGAGACAAAAGGGGATATTGGCAGTAAGAAGGATATCAAAAGCTTGTGCAAAAATTTCATGAAGAAGCGGAGTTTTGGTGGAATTTGCAAGTCTGATGTCCATGTAAAAAGCTCCACAACAAGTGTACCATCCAGAACAAGAGTTCAGCATCGGAAGAAAAAGAATGCTGAATTCTCTGCTGTTTATATGGGACAAGAAATCCGAGCTCACGACGGTTTAATTAGAGTGATGAAGTTTAGTCCGTCTGGCTGGTATCTAGCAACTGGGGGCGAGGACTGTGTTGTTAGAATTTGGAAGATTACAGAAGTGGATGCATATTCTAAAATGTATGGTGGAGAGAACCTCCCTCATGAGTATGTAGAGAAAATTAAAATCCTCAAACCGAAGCAAGCAGATGGACAGAGCCATACACTTGCAATTATGCCCAATAAGGGTTTCCACATTACCGAGAGCCCAATGCATGAATTCCATGGACATACAGGTGATGTCCTGGATATGACATGGTCAAAATTAGATGTAAGTTTCTTTCTTTATTCTCCAATGGTGTCATATTTTTCTAATGTTCCTACTCAATCTACTCTCCTGAATTTTCATGATTATCTATCAATATGTTTTTATATATCAGGAACAAACAACAAGATTTTCTTATCACCATTTATTTGGTTTCACTGCAGTGTCTGTTGACCTCATCAAAAGATAAGACAGTCCGCTTGTGGAAAGTTGGCTCTGATGGTTGTCTTGGAGTATTCAAACACAAAGACTACGGTAAGCAAAGATATCATAAATGAACTGTTATGTGTTCTTTGATGCCCCAATTCTTTGCCCAGCATAGATTTCTTAATTTCTTCTATAAGTCTTGTTGTTTGAGGCGTCAGATAGTACTTATTACCTTGTATAAACTTTGAGCCTATTTCTTTCTGGTACAAGAACTTGACTTTCCTTTGAAATTGTGTCAACAGTGACGTGTGTTCAATTCAATCCTACTGACGAGAGATACTTCATCAGTGGTTCAATAGATGGAAAAGTCCGCATTTGGGATGTTTTAGACAAGCGGGTAGTCAACTGGGCTGATACGCGGAATATCATCACTGCTGTTAGTTACCAATCAGACGGAAAGGTTTGGCTCTGATGATCAAAATGTTATTGCAGATTATTTTGCATCGCTGAATGCTAATTCATGATTTGTAAATCAGGGTTTTGTTGTTGGCACAACTGCAGGAGTATGTCGCTTCTACGATCAATCAGGTAGGTTTCTTCTTTGGATGTCTCTTATTGTGTATGAATAGTCTCTTAACTTAGCAGCTCGTTTTTGTAGGTGAAGACATCCAACTAGACAAAGAATTGTTTATGCAAGGGAAGAAAAAGTCTGCCAGCAGTCGGATCAAGAGTCTCCAGGTATGATTTCAGCCTTGATCATTTAATGTTTCTATACTAGTATTTTGAGAAACAGTTACGAGAATGTGTGCTAATTTGGGACTGCCGCTTTGCAGTTATGTACAAGTGATTCTCCTAGATTTCTAGTTACATCAACAGATTCTAAGATTAGAGTTGCTGATGGTGTTGATATAGTCCAAAAGTTTAAAGGTATATTTTTGCATCAGTTCCCATCCTTCATTTGATTATAAAAGCCAACATTTTTCATCTTCTTACATTCCATGACCTTAGCAATCATAACATCGCCCTTTCTACCTTGCGATGCAGGTCCTTGGAAGTCAAAGACCCTGTCATCGCCATCTCTAACATCGGATGGCAGATATCTTATATCAACTGGCAGGGATTCCAATGTCTACATCTGGAATTTTGAATCAAGCAGCAAATTGCGGAAAAGCGAAGCCAAATCGGTTCGTTCTTGTGAAATGTTCTTCTCCAAGGACGTAACAACCGCCGTGCCATGGCCAGGAGTGCGTCGAGAAAGGCATGTCAAGCCCTCTTGCTTGACCGAGAAACCTGTTAGCACACCCAATTTAGGCCGTCACGGAGAAAGCCGTTCACCCGGGGCATGGTTCTTCACCGATGGCACAAGGGGGTCTGTGACATGGCCAGAAGAGAAGCTCTCCTCTGCGAAGCCTGTGAATGGCCCCCGGCTGGCTGATTGTCTGTCAGCGATATCGGCTGCTTGGAATATGGTAATCGTGACAGCAAGCCACGGTGGAGTGATCCGGTCTTTCCACAACTACGGTTTGCCTGTAACATTGTGAATTTCCTACTTAAGATGCTAAGAAATGTAAGCTTGGTTATTATTAGCTCTAGTGACGACCTTGAGTTTTTTTGTCAATAGTGTTAGGAGTGGTGGAAGAGGGGTTGGACGGTTGGTATAGCACCAAGAAAAATGTACCTTGGGGTCCCAAACTTCTGAAAAAAGAGATTAATCGTTACTGATGATTTGTCTATAAAGCTTTCAGTTATTCTTTTGTGTGGCACGTGTTATCTCGGTGTATCTTTCATCCTTGTTTCCACAAAGACCAGACCATCCAGGTCCTTATGTTTTGGCCGCATTTTAGTCTAGTTCAAGTCAGTCAAGATGGTGAGGGGGCACTCTGTCTGTTGCTTGTGTGTCATGATCATGTCATTGTTTCACTGCACTCAACATGCGGTGGTGTTGTTCGGACATCCTTTTAGCAGAAGATAAGTCAAATAGCCAAGAAAGCTACAGCAACACACAGTCCAGACCACGAGAATCCCGAAACAGGCTTTCGCCCGTTTTATAAATAAAACCCAATGACCCAACCGATATGAGGCAACCCTCTTACAAATCGGATCAGGAATAAACATGAAAAACATGAGAACCAAACTTGCCACGGTTATGCAGGCCGGCCCATTCCACCAACCACACCTACAACACCTAACGATCCTATGATAAGAGCCCGTGTAAAGGCGACCCTCTTACAAATCGGAACCGGAATAAACAGAAAAATAGTAGAACCAAACTTGCCACCGATGACATTGGTACGGTGATGTAGGCCGACCCATTCCACCAACCACACCTACAACACCCAATGATCCTATGATAAGAGTCCTTGTAAATGTTATCCACAATGCTTTGCGTGCTTAGATACCTATCATGTGGTGACCCCTCAAGATGATGCTGAAAGCATACAAGAAGATGCTCAAGAAGATGTCCAAGACGATGACCAAGAAGACGGGAAGATGGAAAAAGAAGAAGAAGAAGAAGAGATAAAAGGAATCTCCTCTAGCCGCCGGACCATCCGGCAGAAGGCCGGACCATCTCTCGCCTGATTCAGAAATCCACGCAAACGCCAGTCACCGGATGATCTCGCGCCAAACCGCGGATTGTTCGGCTGTCCTAGGCGCCGCATGCTTGTCGTACGCTATCGGCACCCCCGCGGCGACCTTCGGTTACTCCACCCGTGCACGCCGGACGTTCCGACGACCGCCGGACCATCCGACGCCCAGGGCCGGACCATCCACACATGGGTTCCTCTTTGTCCGCCAGCTCCCCAGCACCAGCTGGCGGATCAACTGAAACACCGGATGTTCCTGTGACCTGACTACGAGCTGGAAACATGACACGGGACTTGTAACTTATCCCCCACCTATCTTTTTATCCTTAACACTATAAAAGGGACTCTCTTGACCCATATCTAGGGTTAGAGAAGAATTTGAGATTTGTGAGCTTTGCTCCCCTACCCTTCTTGTGAGGCTACTCCTATGATATTCATCCAGGATTATATCAAGGCTACTCCTTTAGTAACTCTATTGGATCATATCGAGGCATGTCTTGAGATTGCTACTCTTTTCCCTTGGAATTATAGTACTGTTTTCCCCAATCATTCTCAAGTAACCATTGAGATTCTATTGGTTCGGTGGACTTGCCAGGAAGGTGAAGTTGTTTCCTCAAGAGTAAGTTTGACTTGAATTGTGAGACCCGGAGGGCATTGCATTGGTGTCACAGAGAGATTGTGTTATCCACTTGTGAAAGCGTAGTATCGACTAGTTTTGGCATTAGCATCAAAAAAAGAAGAAGAGAAGGAGCGGTGCCAAGTGCTATCCATTGTAGGAACGATAAGCTTCGCGAGCAAGTAGTGAGAGTAACCGGTTGGCATTCTAGTGCAAATCGTGTAGCCTTTCCCTATAAGAAATCGAGCTAACGTACTCCTTGTGTTAGTGTGACACTGAGCTTAGTCTTTGTTAGGACCATTTCGTCGTCACTCGTCCATTGGTCACACTGACCCCAGTAATCTCTTGTGTGTGTGCTCCTTTTTTTTTTCTTGTGAATTTGGTTTATTAGTGACTTTCCCTTGTGGTTTGTTTTTACTTTTAACAATAAACTTTTTGTTGATCTGGTTGGATGAACTTGCCTCTTTCCTAACCTTTAAGCTTCTCATAACTGTGTGTGTTGGTTGGTTATTTGGGTCTCTTTGTCAACTCAAGCACTCTTGTCCAAATACTTCACCTTCAGCACATCCATTTGTTAATACAAGGTAAGAGTGTGTAAGCGAGACACATATTTTCATACCTCACTTGCTTCTATTGAGACAGCTAGGGAAGATGCTTTCACAAGTGCGAGCTTGGACGAGGAAGGGAACCCTTTCCACAACGACACCAACCACAATTATGTCTATTGGGTTACGCTGATGTCTAATACTCCCTCCGTCCTGGTGTATAGTGCATAATTTGCTAATCTCTGGGACCAAGGTAATTGTTGATTGGCGGATTTCTCTCTAGCGCAGTAATTGTTGAGTAGCCGAAACAAATTGTGCATAATTAACGGATGCAAACCCGTTCTACTTAGGGGCGGGCGCAAGATTTTGATGGTGGGTATTCAAAAAAAAAATCCAAAAGAAGAAATATAAAATTCCGAATTATATATATATATATTCTACTTGGAAGACTTCTTTACATCATATAGGACAATTTTATATTTGCAAATATGATTCGGATTTGCAGATTTGGAGACAGAGAAAAATTAAACAAATGGGTTTAAAGAACGAGAAGCAAAGGTTGCATCACACCTTATGTGAGCCACGTGGCTTGTGCATTTGCTGGTCCCTTATTCTGTAGCTGACTCCAATAGCTGTTTTGAGTTTTACTTTCTGTTACTGTCTCACGCTCGGTGCATTGTTAGGCCATCCTGATGGGTGTAGAGTTGAGGAATTGGCTCGAGGAGCAGTCATGTCGTGTAAATGAACTGTATGTCAGCTTAATATCCAACGTAGCTTTTATATACATGAAATGTTTTGCCAAAAATAATGGGTATTCATCTGAATACCCACGAATTGAACTGGGCCCACCCATACGTAAAGTAATTTATTAATATATGACCCACCTGACACTCGCACATAGTGTCTAGAGCATGTACTACAACTAGCTACTACTCCCTCCATATCGAAATGTAAAATGTTTTAGCTTTTACTATACAAAATGTACCTAGACATATTTTAGTCTAAGATGTATATGAATCTACATACTAAAACATGTCTAGATACGTTTTGTTTAGAAACGCTAACACATTTTATATTTTGATACGGAGGGAGTAATTTGCAGTCTGCTTTATTTCTCTCTCCTTTCCTCTCCACCATCTAACCAAACATATACGTATTATTTAAATCTTTATAAACTTACAGTCTGTTTATGTCAACTTATTATACACCCAGCGTCGAGCCCTGACTAGACGTGCACAAATTGAACTGCAGCAAAATCCTGCTTTTTTTTTTGAGTTGAAATGCCAGGCTTTATTCAATTAACAGAGAGTTTACAGGGATGTTCACACCCTCAGGCGGAACCATAAACCACACATGCCTTCCAATATCTAAAGATGTTGCAAGTCTAGCTAAGCGATGTGCTTCTCCATTAGCCTCCCGACGTTCAAATTTTAATGCCACCTCCTGAAACTCCTTTTTCCTCTCGATAAATTCTCTAAGAATCATGAAATTTGGCCCTCGATGCAGCCCTTCATTAGCCTCCTTGACCACCCTCGCACAATCAGATAAAATTACCACCCGTGTCGCATTTAAGTCCTTTGCTAGGCACAGTCCTTCCACACATGCTAAAGACTCCAGAAGTTCAGGGTCAGTAATCCCCAGCCTCACAACCGCCGTAGCGCCCAAATACATGCCATTCTCGTCTCGACAGACAGCACTAAAGGACCCTTTCATCTCTGTTTTTGCCACTGCCCCATCGACATGGATTTTGATCATACCGTTTGGAGGGGGTGTCCATGGTAGCACACTGGGACGAACAGATGCTGCCATTTGTGTAGTACCTTGGCTTGTTTGCAGGTCACTCAGATAATTGGCAATGAATGTATGTGTCGACAAAGGTGACTGAAATTCACCCTCATGTATTATCCTTCTTCTAGCCCACCAGATCGCCCATAAGGTAGCTAGGGTCACAATAAACTGCTGCTGGTTCATGATGTTGCTGAGATTGAAAAGCCACAATTTCGGGTCAGTGGTCTCGTCTCCAAAAATCGGAATATCGCTATCATCATCCTTTAGAGCCCACACAGCTCTCGCCATATTACACTCCAATAGTGAATGGCGCCATGTATCATTAGCCACATTGCAGACAGTACACACCGGTGAACTCGTCATGTCCCTCTGAGCTTGGACCTCCCCTATAGGCAGGGACGAACGTTCCAGCCTCCAAGCAAACACGCGCAACTTGGACGGCACTTTTACCTTCCACGGCATCTTCCATTGTCGTTGTTCACGTCCGGTATCGGATGCTTCCGCTGTCCCATCGAGGAAAGCTTCCCTCCTGTGTTTTGAGTCCACGATCATACGGTATGCAGACCGTACTGTAAAAATGTCATTCTTCTCATGATGCCAGGCCCAGAAGTCCGGTAAAAATAATGGGTATTCATCTGAATACCCATGAATTGAACTGGGCCCACCCCTGGTTCTACTTCACACCATGCGTGAGAACAAGGAGCCATGCAGCCAATTAACTGAGGCAAACATGCATGCATGCAAAACTTAACCGTGTACACACTCACAAAATAAGAACGGTTGGTTTAATTGTGGGGAAGAGCAAACTGTGGAAGGGGAAAAAATTGGCGGAGAGAGATTTATGCGGTCAGTAATTAATAGAATTTAATGCAAATTGTGCCTAGGGAGAGAGAGTTCTGGGACAACATGGTTTTTGTTTTGTGCCCTATACACCAGGACAGAGGGAGTACATGTTACTACTCTTATAGACTATGTTGGGACTCCAAGCGCAGAGATTTGTAGGACAACAAGAAAATTCCCTCAAGTGAGTAACCCAAGGTTTATCGAACTCAGAGAGGTATAGGTTGAATTTATCCCTCTCAAGCAACCCTGCAATTAAGATACAAGAAGTCTCTTATGTCCCCAACACACCTAATACAATTGTCAGACGTATAGGTGCACTAGTTCGGCGAAGCGATGATAAAATATGGGTAATATGGATTGGAAAACAAGGTTTTGTAAATCTATAATAAAAATGGCAGCAAGCAAACAAGTAGTAAAACTCAAACAAACCAATATAGCAATGGTGGAAAACAAGGCCTATGGATCATACTTTCACTAGTGGGCACTCTCAACAACATTAACATAATTAAAGATATAATACTTACCACACCAACATGCATGAAAGACATAGCTCGGAAACCGTTCCTCGTGAATCAAATAGGATGAGAATCACGCAGGGCTACACAAGCACACCTCAAAGTTCACGTTACCTTCAAAGAACACCCCAACCCCGTCACTTTGGGCATCCAAAGATAGTACTAATAAACACCACAACCTATCTCTTGAATAGTATCTTTCTAATCAATATACATCACCCGCAGTGCCACCTTGGCACTATAGAGATTATACTAAACACAAACATCAAGAAATCTCATGATTCCAATTCAATCCAACAAAAGTAATAACAACTTCATGATAAGTATCCCTCTAATCCATAGTCCATATAGTCACACGCGCCACCCGCACTGTCACCGTGATACCATGGAACAAAGGTGGCTCCGAAGAATTATACTAGATAAAACCAATTGAGTACATCGGATCCATTTCATAATGAAGGGGAAACATCATAGATTCAAAAATGATAACATAACACATGATCATAGTCAAGATCACATCATGAGAGAGAGAGAGAGATAACCACATAGCTAATAGCACGAGCCCTCGGCCCCGAGGAGGGACTACTCCCGCATCATCCTGGGAGGTAGCAACATCGATGAAGGGGCCTCCGGTGACGATTCCTCCCTCCGGCAGGGTGCCGGAGCAGGGCTGCAGAATCCCTAGATTGGACTTTCGAGTTGACGGAGCCTCTCTGTAAGTTTCGTGGAAAATAACTCTGTCCCCAAGTGCAACGTCAACATAGTGTCCAAATCATGGCCATTAGGAGTGATAATGGCTCCGAGTTCAAGAACTACACTTTGAATGAATTCCTTAGTGATGAGGGTAATCGTCATCAATATTCTGCTACCTATACCCCTCAACAAAATGGTGTAGCCGAGCGGAAGAATAGAACTCTAACGGATATGGCATGGACCATGTTGGCGGAGTATTCTTCTCCTTAATATCTATGGGCGGAGGCTATTTCTACTGCATGCCACTCCTCCAACCGCCTCTACATCCGCAAGGGCTTGGACAAGACTCCATATGTGATCCTCACCGGCAACAAATCCAACGTCTCCTACTTCCATGTATTCAGTTGTAAGTGCTTCTATTTGAGCAAGGGTGTTAGGTTGTCTAAATTTCAATCCAAAACTATTGAGGGTATATTTGTTGCTTACGGTGCCGAATCCCACACTTAGAGTCTTTGACAAAGCCTCACGGATTGTCATAGAATCTTGTAGTGTGGTTTTCGAGGAAAATGATGGCTCCCAAGTGGCGCAATTTCATGTTTCTAATGTATATGTTGAAATGCCTCAAGAAGTCATAGGAAGGATGGGTGTGGGATTTTTCCGCCCCATTGAGGGACACCTTATGGCGACTCGAGAAGGACTATGCTCTACTCAAGTGGATCCCTCCTCTACAATAGAAGAACAAGCCAAGGAGCCAAGTGATGCACCTAGCCAAGAACATGTTGAAGACGTTGGAACGCGTATAGATAAACAAAACTTTTTCCTACGCAGTACTTCCAAGATCTAGCCGAGGTAGAAGGCCACGATGATTACCACTAGACGCGCGGTTGCGGATTATCGATGAAGCGCGTCGGGGCAGTGCAGTCCCATGATCCGATCCGGCCGATCTGATCCCACGAACGTCGAAGTGCTGAACGTACAGCACCTCTGCCGGTATCCACACGTACGAGGAGGAGCTCCGACGGCGGACTGCTAGGTCCGGTGCGGCGGCTGGACTGAGTGGGGCTAGGGTTCCCAACGCATGGGAGAGTAGACTAACGTGCCTGCTGGGCAACCTGCGCCCCTCTTTATATAGCGTATGGTAGTGGGCTGCACAACACTTGTGGCCCATTCCCTCTGTGAGTCCGACTCACAAAATCAGTCCATTTCCGGTTCGGGTCCAACCCAACCAATACTTGCTCCCGCTCTTAAGTGTGCGACCCTGCAGGCTCATGGCGACTTGGACACGATTGGAGTCCTACTCACAATCGATCAATCGGTAACGGCTCCTAGCAGAACGTGCCGACTCCCAAGTCCCATTGAGTCATTACGACATACCTTTCAATGTGATATTCATCTTAGTCCCTTTTTCCTCACGATATACCTTGTCGAGCTATAGGCGATTTATCGGCATCCCTTAAATAGCTCAACTCTCTTCTCGATATGTGACATGTGATTCATCTGACTAACTCTTAGTCAACCGACACAGTTAACACTTAACTGAGTCGCGCATGGCCATGCTTCCTGAATCATATCACTCGAGAGGGCCAAGAGAATATCTCTCCATTCAGAGGGGCAAAATCCCATCTTGATTATCTACATCACGCAGCTTGCTTCTCATTCGACCCAAACTCTGCCTTTATAGTTTCCTTGTCACAGAACAACGTTTGACAGAACCTAAGTCGGTGATCCACAACTCGGATTGTGCGACAACCTCAGGTCTAAGGATTACATTGATTGAGACATGCAAATGACGACTTGATCGTTGCATCTCAATGTGGGTCAGTCCGACTTGCTAAACTCTTTAGCCAAGTCCGTGAACGTTGGAATGGCATCACCATGCCCATGGCAAGTGGAACCGTGTCATCAGCCAACACTCACATTAGTCTAGGGTGTGTGTCCAGCACAACCTTAACGACCAAGGACAATTAGTATGAACAACATGAATACATAGTTCCACAATCGAATCACATATTCAATGACATATATCAGATGTTCAAACCAAAGGACAACTTAATAACTTTATGAATACATTGGGAATTACATCATACATGATTGCCTCTAGGGCATATTCCCAATAGTCTCCCACTTGCACTAGAGTCAATCATCTTGGCATCATATGCCTAGGCATCTAATGCCCATGCCTCTCGTGTGCGCATCATGCTTAGGCTGTGGTAGCGCCTTTGTCAACGGATCTGCAATGTTTGCATCCGTGTGTACTTTGCATAACTTGATATAACCTTGTTCAACAAACTGGCGAATGAGGTGGTACCGCATGAGTATATGTTTGTTCTTCTGGTGTTGTCTAGGTTCCTTGGCCTCTGCGCTAGCACCATTGTTGTCACAATATACGTCCAAAGGATTGGACGCGCCCTGAACCACATCAAGATCCATCAGGAGGTTCCTGATCCAAACAGCTTCCTTTGCCGCCTCTGAGGCAGTAATATACTCAGCCTCTGTTGTAGATGCAGACACCGTATCTTGCTTGGAACTCTTCTAGCTCACAGCCCCTCCGTTCATCACGAACACGTATCCAGATTGCGAACGAGAATCATTTGAGTCGGTGAGATAACTCGCATGCGTGTGACCCTTTACACCGAATTCCTCATCACCTCCATAAACTAGGAACATTTCCTTAGTATTTCTCAAATACTTAAGGATGTTTTTAACCGCTGCCTAGTGGGCTTCGCCAGGGTCAGCCTGGTATCTGCTCGTAACACTTAGAGCATAGAAAACATCTGGCCTAGTACAAATCATGGCATACATGATGGATCTGATTGCCGAAGCATACGGGATCACACTCATCCGACTTCGCTCATCAGTTGTCGAAGGACACCGAGTCTTGCTAAGTTTTATGCCATGGGACATCGGTAAGAATCCCTTCTTGGACTCTTCCATTTTGAATTTCTTCAAAACCTTGTCCAGATAAGTACTCTGACTCAATCCGATGAGCCGCCTGGATCTATCTCTATAGATCCTGATTCCTAATATGTAAGTCGCCTCACCCAAATCCTTCATTGAGAAACTCCTTTCCAATGACTCTTTGGTTTCTTGCAACATCATGACATCATTTCCAATCAGTAATATGTCATCCACATATAAGATTAGAAAGTTTACTTTGCTCCCACTAAACTACTTGTATAAACAAGAATCATGATCACTCTTGATGAAGCCAAACGATTTGACTACCTCATCAAAGCGAATATTCCAACTCCGAGATGCTTGCTTCAACCCATAAATGGATTTATGAAGTTTGCATACCTTGTCAGCGTTAGCTGGATCGACAAAACCTTCAGAAAATATCATATACACGTCCTCAGTTAAATTTCCATTAAGGAAAGCCGTCTTGACATCCATCTGCCATATCTCATAGTCGAAATAGTCTGCTATGGCTAACATGATCCGAATTGATTTAAGCATCGCTACGGGCGAGAAGGTCTCGTCGTAGTCAACTCCTTGAACTTGTCGGAACCCCTTCGCGACAAGTCGTGCTTTATAGACGGAAATATTTCCATCCATATCAATTTTCTTCTTAAAGACCCATTTGCACTCGACGGGTCTTGCACCGTCAGGCAGATCAACCAAATTCCAAACTTGGTTTTCATCCATGGACTTTAACTCGGATCTCATGGCTCCAAGCCATGACTCGGAATCAGATCCCACCATCGCTTCCGAATAAGTTGCCGGCTCATTACTGTCTAACAGTAAAACATCTCGAGCACTCTGTAATCTGGCAGATCTCCGAGGTTCAGGTGCTGTAACCGGTGTAGGTACCACGACCGGCTCAGCCTCCAAGGCCATTGCCGACTCGCCCCTAGCTGGTTCCTCTCGAATTTCTTCGAGTTGCACCGTGCTCCCACTAACTTCCCGACTGAGAAACTCTTTCTCAAGGAAGACACCATTCCGAGCGACAAACACTTTGCCCTCTTCCCGGTTGTAGAAGTAGTACCCCAAGGTTTCCCTCGGATACCCCACGAAAATACACTTATCCGACTTGGGTGTGAGCTTGTCCGACTGAAGTCGCTTGACAAATGCTTCACAACCCCAAATCTTAAGAAAAGACAAACTTGGCTTTTTACCAGTCCACATCTCATGTGGTGTCTTCTCTACTGACTTTGATGATACTCTGTTTAGTGTGAAAGCTGCAGTTTCTAGACAATAACCCCAAAATGATAAAGGTAGATCTGTCTGACTCATCATTGATCGTACCATGTCCAACAAGGTCCGATTTCTCCGTTCCGATACACCGTTTCTCTGCGGTGTACCCGGCGGAGTGAGTTGAGGAACTATTCCACAACTCTTTAGATGGTCATCAAACTCATGGCTCATGTACTCGCCTCCACGGTCCGACCGTAGAAACTTTATTTTCTTGCCGAGTTGATTTTGTACCTCACTCTGGAATTTGTTGAACTTTTCAAAGGCTTCCGACTTGTGTTTCATTAAATAGATATATCCATACCTACTCAAATCATCAGTGAAGGTAATGAAGTACTCATAACCACCTCTGCCTGTCGTTCTCATTGGACCACATACATCACTATGTATTAGTTCCAACAAGTCGGATGCCCTTTCACAACTCCTTGCAAAAGGTGTCTTGGTCATTTTGCCTAGTAGGCATGATTCGCATGTCTCGAATGACTCTAAGTCGAACGAAGTTAGAAGTCCATCATCATGAAGCTTCTTCATGCGCTTCCAACTTATATGACCAAGCCGACAGTGCCAAAAGTAAGTCATATTCAGATCATTTGGTTTCAACCTTTTAACATTTATGTTATAGACTGATTCACTATTAAGATTTCAAATAAATAACCCGTTCTGAACGGGTGCAAAGCCATGAAACATATCTTTCAAATATAAAGAACAACCATTATTCTTAATATTCGACTCATAACATTGTCTCATCAAACATGAGACGGAAATAATGTTTCGACTAAGCGCTGGAACATAATAACAATTATTTAGTTCCAAAATAAATCCTGAAGGTAAATGAAGTTGCATCATGCCGACTTCCAACGCAGCGACTCTGGCCTTGTTGCCGACCCGAATATCAACCTCTCCTCTTGCCACGCTTCTAGTTCTTACCAGTCCCTGCAACGAGTTGCATATGTGAATAACTGATCCGGTATCATATACCCAAGAACTATTAGGCGCATCAGCAAGATAAATGTCTATAACATTGCACACAAGCGTACCTGAGTTGGAAGTCACACCTCCACTCTTGGCTCTGTCAGCCAAATACTTGGTGCAGTTCCTCTTCCAGTGGCCATCCTGCTTGCAATAGAAGCAATTGGCTCCGGGTGTAGGAGAAGGCTTAGTCTTTGAGGAAGCGCTCTGGACAGGGCCATGGGCGTTGCCTCCTGACTTATCCTTCTTCTTCTTAGTCCAAGAATTCTACTTGAACTTAGCCTTATTCTGCACCATCAACACTTGACTGGCGCCTTTCTTGATATCAGCCTCTGCCGTTTTGAGCATCCCATGTAATTCAGTGATACTCTTATCCATACCATGCATATGGTAGTTCGAGATGAACGAACCATACGCACTAGGAAGAGAGTTCAGAATTATACCAGTAGCGAACTCTTCGTTAATTGGGACGCCCAGCCGATCCAGAGACTGAATGTAACCAATCATCTTGATTACATGCGGACTCAGTGGATCGCCATCTTTCAGCTTACAGCCCAACAAATCTTGCGAGACTTGATACATCTCGGTCTTTTCCTGAGCATGGAACATACTTTTGAGGCTTTCGATCATATCGTAGGCCTCAACATTCTCGAACTGCTGCCGCAAGTCCGGTTCCATGTGTGCAAGCATAAGACAACTAATTTCCGTAGACTCATCTCTAGTCTTACGGTAGGCATTCATGACAGCGACAGTCGCATCGTCATCTGGCTCTTCTGGAAGTGGAATTTCTAGAACATGTTCTTTCTTGTCATGCTTGAGGACTATCCTCAGATTACGATACCAGTTGGTGAAATTAGTTCCATTAAGTTTATCTTTCTCTAGGATTGACCTCAACGCAAACGCGGACAACTGAGGAAGGTTGCTAGGTGCCATTGATCTACAACAGAAAATACGCAAAAACACTTAAGACATGTATTCATAAAAGAGCAGTCATATTAAACGATTTAATACTTATGCTCCCACTAGAACCAACATCCCTCCGATGGTTGCTAAGTGATTCAAGATCCTAAATAAGCAAGCCGACTAGTGAGCTTTAGCATCACCGCTAGCCGTCAAGTGATCTAGGTAGGCAACACCTTGCCAATCGTATCCAATACGACTCCTGTTAGTTGGGTGACATCACATGCCCCGGCTCCCAACCTACCTCGCCCCGAGCCCCACAACCGTTGTGATGGACTCGTCTAGATTACCAAGTGCTTCTGCTTGTAAGAGTCCGACTCAAACCCACCTAACCGGAAAGAATTGGTAGCACCTCAATTTTATGAGCCCACTACCAAGAATGTCCGACTTGTGATGGTGCAGCACTGGCGGGGCGACCGACTAGACCTTCTTTGAGGGATTAAAGAATCTACCAACTATCTAAATAGAGGTAAATAGAGACATAACAATAACACAAATAAAGCAATTATAATGTGAAATGGTATGGCTCTCTTCATGGTGATCTCCATCTCCACAAAGCTTGTAAGTCGACTCGTGCCAACTCTTGTCACGTGCCATCTTATTCCATGTAGCCGACTTGTACATCAACTTGCATGCCACCGGGTTCTCCAACAAGCTACACTAGCTAGTAAATGAAAAATTTACATAGAGAATCCGACACGCAGGTCGTTGTACAATAAAATGACAGCACCTAGGCTCCAGCCGGCTGACAAGAACATGATACGCAGATCATGTATGGATTACACACATCACATGCATATAAGCCATACCATTCACAACTTCCTGCAAAAACAACTTATGCATAGACACGATATCTACCGGCGTTGTGAAACTCGTAACGACATCTAAGGCGCTACGACAGGGCGAAGCCGGCGGTCCCGCTAGCCGGATAGCGGGCGGGGATCAAAGGGGCAGCGCCCGACGATTTCAGAAAACGCATATATCATCTGCATCCCGATCATGGATTTCTTCATCGGATAAAACGATTTTACCCGAATCTGATCCGTATTCCGATTCGATCAAACTCTTTGATCTTCGATCACCGCAACTGGATATATGTGTCACGGTATACCCCGATGGCGGAAACCGACCGGTAGGGGTAAGTTGTTCCACGACCTTAGCAATATGATCACGGAAACCTGATCATCCATTAACCCCGAGTACGATTGATCCAATCAACCTTGTACAAAACCGATCTATCTCATAGACCGACCACCAAAATAGCAATTAGATCACATCTAACGCTAACTACATATCACATATGTACGGATCTCGGGCCTAATACCAGAAGCTACCGCTCTGATACCACTGTTGGAACGTGTAGAGATGAACAAAACTTTTTCCTATGCAGTACTTCCAAGATCTAGCCGAGGTAGAAGGCCACGATGATTACCACTAGACGCGCGGTTGCGGATTATCGATGAAGCGCGTCGGGGCAGTGCAGTCCCACGATCCGATCCGGCCGATCCAATCCCACGAACGTCGAAGTGCTGAACGTACAGCACCTCTGCCGGTATCCACACGTACGAGGAGGAGCTCCGACGGCGGACTGCTAGGTCCGGTGCGGCGGCTGGACTGAGTGGGGCTAGGGTTCCCAACGTATGGGAGAGTAGACTAACGTGCCCGCTGGGCAACCTGCGCCCCTCTTTATATAGCGTATGGTAGTGGGCTGCACAACACTTGTGGTCCATTCCCTCAGTGAGTCTGACTCACAAAATCAGTCCATTTCCGGTTTGGGTCCAACCCAACCAATACTTGCTCCCGCTCTTAAGTGTGCGACCCTGCAGGCTCATGGCGACTTGGACACGATTGGAGTCCTACTCACAATCGATCAATCGGTAGCGGCTCCTAGCAGAACGTGCCGACTCCCAAGTCCCATTGAGTCATTATGACATACCTTTCAATGTGATATTCATCTTAGTCCCTTTTGCCTCACGATATACCTTGTCGAGCTATAGGCGATTTATTGTCATCCCTTAAATAGCTCAACTCTCTTCTCGATCTGTGACATGTGATTCATCTGACTAACTCTTAGTCAACCGACACAGTTAACACTTAACTGAGTCGCGCATGCCCATGCTTCCTGAATCATATCACTCGAGAGGGCTCAGAGAATATCTCTCCATTTGGAGGGGCAAAATCCCATCTTGATTATCCACATCACGCAGCTTGCTTCTCATTCGACCCGAACTCTGCCTTTATAGTTGCCTTGTCACAGAACAACGTTTGACAGAACCTAAGTCGGTGATCCACAACTCGGATTGTGCGACAACCTCGGGTCTAAGGATTACATTGATTGAAACATGCAAATGACGACTTGATCGTTGCGTCTCAATGTGGGTCAGTCCGACTTGCTAAACTCTTTAGCCAAGTCCGTGAACGTTGGAATGGCATCACCATGCCCATGACAAGTGGAACCGTGTCATCAGCCACACTCACATTAGTCTAGGGTGTGTGTCCAGCACAACCTTAACAACCAAGGACAATTAGTATGAACAACATGAATACATAGTTCCACAATCGAATCACATGTTCAATGACATATATCAGATGTTCAAACCAAAGGACAACTTAATAACTTTATGAATACATTGGGAATTACATCATACATGATTTCCTCTAGGGCATATTCCCAACAGAAGACCCTCCTCTCATTGACCAAGTTACCACGCAAGATGCAACCACTCCTGTCGTAGGATAATCACGGCAGACGTTACCGGGGGTAACTGATCTTGGGGAAAGACGACACAGGCGTTTGGGAGAGGGTTTAGCTCAGAGGAAAACATTATGGAACTCGATCTGGTAGCCGGCAATCAAGTCGCCGAGTCTCCGATCTTAATATATTAACTCGATCTCTCGTATACACTGGATGCTCGATGCCAAGCGATACTGCTAGGGTTCTTAGATCTCTCTCAAACAAACCTAGGGATCGGTTTATAAAGCACCCGTACCCCCTGGCTTACTCTCCAAGGTACACCCTAAATCCTACCCGGACACCGCACACAAACCCTAACTTTCCTTTACCGTAACCCACAATCCGGGTTACGAGGCCTACAAACTTGGGCCTTCCAGAAGTTTCTTTATCCTTAGCCGGATCTTGCGCAGCGTCCTTTGGGCCGGGTTATGCCTTGGAGTTGGCCTACCGGGTTAGTATCCCTCCATCAGTAGTCCCCAGAATAGCTTGGGCTTCACGGATCCTTCCTTGAAACGCTTGCTATTCCCTGAAAAAAACATCAAATGCCCAAATGTATGAAGGCCGGGTTAAAACGCTTTGACAAACAGCTAGGCCCAACTCCACGGTGGCCATATAGTAACCCGGCTTCTCTCCAAACACTCGGCTTAGCTTTCCGGGTCTAAGCCCTGATAAAAATGTCAAGATTCTGCACTTTACTCGATAATTGATTTTGATATTATGAAGAATATCTCCTTCTTATTTCTGCCCAGATATCACGTTCAACACTTAAAGCATATCTCGCAAAACTCAAACAGATAGCCGTTACTCCGTAATTCCCGGCTCCCGCTCGTTGAACTAAACTTATCCAACCGAACCATTATAAATATGATCTTAGGGGTAACCCTAACCCCAACGGCTCACTTCCCCCCATTCCTCTTCCTTTCTTCCTCCGTGCTCAAGCTCACAGAGCGCCACCACGGAAACCTCGCGCGCATCACCGGAGCCTATCGGCCGCCAGCTACGCTCCGCCACAGTGCGCTCCGCACCGCCGCCAAGATCCGCCGCCAAACCCCCGACCGGCCCGCCGGGAATCGCGAAGGGGCACCAAGCTTGTGCTATTTGCCTCCGTCGAGCTTCACTTCGATCTCCTCCAGTAAGCCTCCCACACCCGTTAACTGGCCTCCGCAATTTCTTGATTTTCTTCAGATTAGATCTAGGTCAACCCGCCGGTCATTTTCCCGGTCATGCCGAATTAAGTTACTTGTACTCACTCTAGCTCATCCAATGGATTGGATACTGACTTTATTTCTTTTGGCCCAAGGTCTCATCGGGCTCAACCTGGTGAAAACTTGGGTCAATTTTCGGATTCAGCCCAATTCCATCCGCACAAAGTTAATGTGCGAGTATTCGGGGCACACCACAGACCCGCTCCGGTACTCTGATAACAGCTTTGCGGCTGGTGACACCAATAAAACTATCAAGGGCTTTCTGACAGAAAAACTAGAGGTAATCCGGAACATAGCCGGACTAGAGCCCTTCACACTCGAGAACCCAGCCCCCAAGGTAAAGATCCGATCTTGATGTTTTTACCTTCGCTCTTTCCACTTGATACAGCTGATAACCCTTGTCCTGATACCTTCATCTCAGGCTGATGATGATTTTTGGAAGATCGACACTTCTCCTAGCTCCGAGAGTCCAGAGGAACAAGAAGAGGCCGTTAGCTCGGACGAAGGTGCTCTCCGGGTTTTGCTTGGTTCCTTTAAGTTCGTCGCAACTCCTTCATTTTCCAACTATAACCTTGATGACTTCCAGAACGAGAGGACAAAGACGAAGAAGAAGAAACTGACGGCAAGGTGGAATCCGCCAGTGATGAGGATGAAGTGGAGCCGACAATCAAAGTCGGGTCAAAGAGAAAAACCCGAGGGGTCGTCTTCGAGGTACCAAATCGTTTCCTTGCGTCCAATTCATACTCCTTTGATAACATGTATGAGCTATCTTGACATTATTCCACTGGCCGTATTTGAAGGAGTCGCCTATGACCAAGCGCAGAGCGACTCGAAATTACCCGGGTGATAGTGCTCTTAACCCGGGTATTCCATCGTCTCAAGCTCGACGCACTGGTATTTACCTTATCCTTTCTTAAATGAAAAAAACTTCCTGAACCATTCCCTCACAAGATCTTGCTTGATGTTTTTCAGTTTCGCCCGGGTCCAGCAGCGAATTCCCTTCGGACTTTGCGGTGAATCCCGGGTAAAGTTCCTTTTCTGACGTTCTATCACATTTTCATCACCCTTTCCTGATTGTACACTAACTGCTCACTCATACTATCCATAGGGCCACTGTCGTTATTAGCGACCAAGAGGATATGGCGACCGATGACCCGGGTAAGGGGAACCCGGCTGATAAGACAACAGCCGCGTCTAGCGGCGAAGAACAATCGTCACCAATAAACCCGGCCAGACAAGAAGCCGAGTATCCGATAGCTTCTCATGCAAGCAAGAAGGAAAAAGCTGCAACTTTGGGTGCGGGAGAGGGAGCATCAGATTCCGACATTCGAATGACCCGGATGCCGCCTCCTGCTAAGAAGAAAACTCCTTCTCCGAAGTTCCAAGGCCCCGGGTCCTCTAATACGGGTAATGATACCTTTGATCAACTGATGAGCGCTCTCCTCACTATGAAGACCTCAGAGAGCAATATTCTGGAGCGCATGGCCGCCGAGCACCAGGTAACACTACTTGATATCTCGTAACGTACACCTAGTCCCCAAGTTCCGAGCATAACTTGTTGAAGTTGTGCTTGGTACTTTATGCAATACTTAGCTTGCCATAATACCCGACTGATACTTGTACTCCTTGTTCTTTACATGCACAGATGACCCGGTCTGATGAAATTTTGCTCAAGACCGAACAACTTCTTCTTGCCGAGGTAAAGCGGAGAGAAGCCCTTGAAGATGACGTGGAAACCTTGAAGAAGGATGTTTCTAAATACAAGAAGAAGTACAATACTGCTCAATCCGCGCTGAAGAAATTATCGGACCAGGTTACCGATACCTATCGCATCTTGCTTAGTAAGTTTTTGCTGCCGACTGACTTCATGCCTTTACTTTATTACATGATACTCGGGATTACTGATACGTCCTTCCTTTGTTTCAACTGCATGTGCCAACCTTGCGGCCCCAGAGGAGGATGTCGTTGCAAAGGCTAGAACTCTAAAGACTGTGCTCCGGACATTCTTTGCCGGCACGAAATTTATACTGGATGCCGTGAAGTGGCCTACGGAGGTATATCCGGGTGAAGAAAATCTTATCCAAGCCTGCTCCACCGTGCCTGCCTGGATTGAAATCTGGAAACGCTCGGCATGCCGGATTGGTATGACCCGGGCCTTTACCCTGGCTAAGGCTTATTTTCCGAAGCTTGATCCGGCAAAGGTAATATCCGGGTTTCCAGAATTCAAAGCGGATGGCTCCAAGTTTGCACCCAAGGACTTCAAGGCCATACAGTCCGCAGTGCGTCATTCGGCCACCACTTTGGCCGATAGTATGGATATGAACACAATTATGAGTGCATACGATGCTGAAGGAAAAATCGTTACAGAGGACGCACCCCCGCCCTTTGATATTTTGGAGAAATGGGCTGCTGACTCGGCCAGGAAGAGGGAAGAAACTGCGAAGAGAGAGGCCGAGTTAAGATCAGGGCCAACCACCTCTACACCAGCTGTTCTTCCGCCTGTCCGTCCTGTCGCGAAGAATCCGGGTGATGATGCCGGGAGAGCTAAAGAGCAAGTCCAGGAGCAAGACTCGGAGAGCAAGGGCAAAGATGTGGACCCTACCCAGGAAGCCGAATAGGCAAATGCCATCAAAATACTTCGATCATCTGATGCTTTTATTCAAAACAAGTATTCTTTTGACGGTGCGCCTGTGCACCCTTGATACTGGTGTCGCAACTTTGTAACGCGCTTTAACTCTGTGATACACTTCTTGCCTTTCTAGGCCTTTTGATGAACTTGATACTTGTCTATTTTTGAACTTATTCTTGATATCCAACTTTCATTTCTTTATTTCCGAGTATCGTGAGTTTTGACAGGTGGACTTTTCTTTAAGTCCCCAAGTCCCCACGACTCGGACATTGGGGTCTTTCGAGCTTGGCGACGAAACAACTTGATTCTATTTTGAAACCCACAGTCCCCAAGGCCCGAATTTCCGAGTCTGTGGTGTGTGGTCTTTTCGAAGAGAACAAACTTGTTGTTGCTAAGCCGAAACCCGGAACTGTTTCATATAGATAATGAAGTTATGCTTGATAAACGTTGAGTTTCCGGCTATTAGCCTTGTACTCTGCATAGCTTGTGGTTTAGATGACCCTTTTGACTATCTTGTACTGTAAGCCGGCTTTCGCGTGGATACCATGTTGTTACATCTATACGAAAACAGGGTCAGACAAGTCCCATTGGGCTTCATGGCTGATTGTAATCGTAAGCGAGCAAATCATGCCACTTTAGTGCGAGTCACATCGAGCTTAAGTAAGAAAAGTCAAGAAAATTTGGCTCCTTTGTCCGGTTATAAGATTGCAGCCGTACTCGTTTGCGAGTGATCGGCCCTTATAACTCATAGGCATCAAGGCCGGGTCTTTGGGTTTGTGGCTGTGCTATTCAAGCAATCAGCCCCCGAGACCTATATATGTTCAACATACTTAATGATACTGATGTATTGATGGCAATGGATACTACTTACCTGTAACCGAAGTAAAGATCGTAACAAAATAGGACTTGATAACCATCTCTTTATTGATACGAGAAAGTTTGGGTCAGCAGGCCGCCTCATTAAAAATCTTCCAGTCCCCTTAGGTACCCTGGGTAGGAAAAGAGCGCGTCTGAAACCTGCTGCCCGTTACATTGTTTAGTTCTTCTTGAGAACCGGTCCCGGGCTGACGTGACCGATACACATTCTCCATTTGTTGGACTTTTTCATGATGAGTACCGGGTTTACTAGCCAACCCGGGTGAGGGGTTTCCATAACGCGGCTGGCCGTGAGCGGCCGTGCATTTTCTTCTCCTCTGCCAGATTGTTTGGAGGAATCATCCTTGATAAAAGCCACCATCTTAGCATCTTGTGCTGCCTTGGACTTGGCTCTTTCGCCTTCAGTGCTCGGCCTTTTTGATGTGGTTCTGTCCTCCGGGTCTGCTTGAGACCGGTAATGCTTGAGTTCCTCTTTTCTACAGGCTTGCTCGGCCATTGCTGCGTCTCCTTCATCGCATTCAGCTACTATTTCTCGATTTCCGTGTATGGTAATGGTCTGCTTCGGACCCGGGATTTTTAGCTGTAGATACACGTAACACGGCCTAGCCATGAATTTAGCATAAGCCGGCCTTCCGAATAGTGCGTGATAGGGACTGCGCAATTTGACCACCTCAAAAGTGAGCCACTCAACTCGATAGTTATCCATTGATTCCCCAAAAGCTACCTCCAATGCGATTTTTCCCTCGGGGCACACTGAATGACCCGGCACTATCCCATGAAAAATTGTTGAACTTTTTTGTAGCTGAGACTCCTTGAGGCCCATGCGCAAGAAGGTTTCCCAATACAGTATATTGATGCTACTTCCGCCGTCCATCAAAACCTTTTTCAGCTCATACCCATTGACCTGCGGTGCGACTACTAATGCTAAGACTCCCGGGTGTTCTATTCTTTCCGGGTGATCCCTTCTGCTCCATGTTACGTCCTGTTCTGACCATCTCAGGTATCTCGGGACAGCCGAAGAAACTGAGTTGACCGCTTGCTTCAGTATCTTTTTGTCCTTGTTAGAACCTCTTGTGGTATGCACGTGATATTGACCCAACTGTTTGGGGTTGGCCTGGAAACCTCCTGCTCCCCCTTGGTTATTACCTTGATTTCCAGCTGCCGGGTTACCAACTGGGGGTGGGCCGTTGCCCGGGTTTCCTCCTGGACCCGGTCCTCCTCCCCGACCTGCACCTCGCATGGCTCTGTTCACTTCCTCATTCTTCCATCTCTGTAGGTCGGCGCACTGCTCCAAGGAGTGGTTAGCTGGCCTACCGTTCCTGCCGTGCTTCGGGCATGCCATTCTGAATATGTCCCAATTATTACTCGGTCTTGGTGGCCCTTGATAGTTTCCTCCATTGTGATTTCCAGTATTGAAATTTCCTTCTGCCCTGGGTCTAGAAGATCCGGCTTCAGTATTGGCGACAAAATCGGAACCTCCTTCAAACGGGCGCTTGTTCTGGCTGTTGTTACCCGGCGCTGATCCGTTGCCGGTTCTTCCGTTATTACTTGTGTTTGCTTTTGCTTTTTTATCATCAGTTTCCTCTTCCGTAGTGTCCGTTGCGGCATGTTTGTTGCATGCATCCATCAATTCCCCCATTGTAACCTCCGAAGCATTCCGACTAGATTTCATGCGAGTTAACTTTTGCACTAAAGGGGTGTACTTGCAGGTCTTTGCCATAGCTTGCAGCGCATCCTTGGGCTGAATATCTGTAGATGAATGAAGAATTTCCATAACCCGGCGCACCCAGCCGCACGCCGATTCTCCCTTCTTCTGAACACATCGCTCTAGGTCATCAATAGTGAATAACTTTCTGCATGTCCCGTGAAAGTGCTTGATAAACGCAGTTTTCAATTCTTCCCATGACTTAATAGATCCTTCCGGTAGATTGGCGAACCATAACTTTGCTGCTCCTTCTGACATCATTAGATACATGAATTTGGCTTGAAGATTCTCGGACGCATTGCGAATCAACATGGCCATCTCATAACTACTCAACCATGTTTCCGGATCCATGGTTGGCTCGTAATTTACTACTTTACCCGGTTCTTTGAACTTTTCCGGGTAAGGCTCAGCCCTGATGCTATCCGAAAGACACTTAGGTCCTGCAAGAATGGTCGAAGCTGGTCTTACTCGGGAAACGTGTGATCCTGCAGGGGGTATAGCTGGACGCGGTACTGCTAGTATCCCATGTACCGCTGACCCGGCCACGGCTCTCCTGGCTCTGGAACTGTCTACGATGGCATGTGCTGCTGATGCTGCTGGTGCTGCCTGAATGTGTGGAGGAGGCGGCATTTGCTGCTGCTCTTCCCTCCGCCGTGCCGAACTTGTTTGGATGTTTCCAGCGTTACCTTGCTGTTGGCTGACATATGGTGTCCCATGCATTCCACTTATGTGATCCGGGTAATTAACCAGTTGCGCCACCGCGGTGCGCAGAATATCTATCGCCCGCCGGGTCTCCTCTGCGTGGGGTGACTCTCTCACGGGGATTTGATTTAGTGCAAGCGTTGTCGCGTACATGTTGTCCATGGGATTGTTGTAATGACCCGCTGGTGTGCGAAAACGCGATGGTGGTGGTGGTGGTGGTGGCGGTGGTACGTGATTGCCGGTAGTAACTCCAGTTTGTGGTGCGGGTAACCCGGCCTGCGTGTCTACCAGCTGTACTCCTCCGGTTGTCGGCAGAGGGGCGGTTCCTTGATTTACCGCTGGAATCGGCTGATCCTGAGGCGTGATAAATAGTGCGGCCGGGTTTATGACTCCTCCCAATGCTGGCAGTCTGGTTTGGTGCCTTTGATGTATTCTAGTCGTTTCCTCTCGGAGCCGGGTTTCCAGTGCATCCAGCTCGCGTTGTCGTGTGGCCATCCCTTGTCTTTCTGCTTCTACTTGCCTCCTCTGCTGTTCCAATGCGCGACGGGCTACGTCCAAATCCCTAACACGTTCCGCCGCGTTCTCTGGAGTGATAACTGTGGCAAGAACTGTCGGATCTAGGATCAGATTATTGTCGAACAAGGCCGGATGTTGTGGATTGGAAGGACCCGCTCCTGGTGTCCGGTTTGCTAAGAATCCGAACGTGTTCGCATGTAACTCGTTTTCTGGCGCTTGACTGGTAACCGATGCCGACTCTCCGTCAACCTGGGCCAAAACCGTGTTTCCGTTAGCCGGCCCTTGCTGCCGGGTTAATGCTTGTGCTTACCCGGCCGCGGCCGCGGTTACGGTCTCTTGGTTGAGATTGGTCGCGGGAGCCGTGTAAACCGCAACTCGGCGTCTGATGCTTGGCGCGAATTCATGCTGTTCCTCTTCGCTGTTATTCTCTTCATACCGGTTCTCCAGTAGATCCAGGATGGACTCGGTATCATCCTCTCTTTCGACCCGGTCACGCGGGGTCCATGCCGGTTCCTCCGGCTGTTCCCACTTCGCGATGGGTTCTTCTGTCGGATATGTCGTTCCAACTGATTCTTCTTCATCTGATTGGATATAAGTGGCCTCCCCTGACACAGAATCGGATCCAAAATTGTCAGGGATCGAACCGGAAGTACATACCATACTGATGAAGACGCTGATCCGGCCGATTGTCACGACGGATCCGGATTCAAGGTGATCCGACTCTGGCCCCCAGCCGGAATCGTCCACCGTCTTCTCTCCTTTGTGGTCGATGTAGATCTCGCCGACGACAAGATTCTCCATGTTCTTCCGAGCTTCTCCCGTGATGTAAACACCTTTGGACGCAGGCTCCACGGTGGGCGCCAACTGTCGTGGGATAATCACGGCAGACGTTACCGGGGGTAACTGATCTTGGGGCAAGACGACACATGCGTTTGGGAGAGGGTTTAGCTCAGAGGAAAACATGATGGAACTCGATCTGGTAGCCGGCAATCAAGTCGCCGAGTCTCCGATCTTAATATATTAACTCGATCTCTCGTATACACTGGATGCTCGATGCCAAGCGATACTGCTAGGGTTCTTAGATCTCTCTCAAACAAACCTAGGGATCGGTTTATAAAGCACCCGTACCCCCTGGCTTACTCTCCAAGGTACACCCTAAATCCTACCCGGACACCGCACACAAACCCTAACTTTCCTTTACCGTAACCCACAATCCGGGTTACGAGGCCTACAAACTTGGGCCTTCCAGAAGTTTCTTTATCCTTAGCCGGATCTTGCGCAGTGTCCTTTGGGCCGGGTTATGCCTTGGAGTTGGCCTACCGGGTTAGTATCCCTCCATCAACTCCTATCATTCAAGCTAGTCAAGGTCAAGGCTAAGATCAACCATCCTCATCCTCCTCTCCTCAAGTCGAAGCTCATGTTTAAGTTGTTGTTGTTGTTGATGATGATGATGATGATCAAGGCCAAGTTTGTCAAGACGGGGACCCAAATGATCAAGATGATCAAGTGATTACTCCTCGCAATAATGAGGAGATCGAAGACCGTCGTGCTAGAAGGATAAGAAGATATTTGAAACAAATTGATGCTCAATACAACAAAGTGTTGGAAGATGTTCAATCCCGGAGATCTACATGAAGGCAATTGGCACATTTTAGTGAGCATCAAGCTCACATATCTATGGTGGAACCAAAGAAAGTGTTTGAAGCTCTTGAGGACTCCGATTGGGTTGAATCTATGCATGATGAGCTCAATAACTTTGAGTGCAATAAAGTTTGGAAGCTAGTTGAGAAGACCAAAGATTGCCACTATGTTATTGGCACTAAGTGGATATTCAAGACCAAGCAAGATGAGCATGGCATGTTCGTAAGGAACAAGGAAAGATTGGTGGCTCAAGGCTACACTCAAGTGGAAGGCATTGACTTTTATGAGACCTATGCTCCCGTGGCTCACCTTGAGTCCATCTGTATTGTCCTTGAATATGCATCTTCGCATAATTTAAAGTTGCAACAAATGGATGTCAAAAGTGCTTTCTTGAATGGTCCACTAAAAAAGGAGGTATATGTTAAGCAACCTACGGGGTTCGAGAACCTCAACTTTCCTAACCATGTCTACAAACTTGATAAAGCGCTCTATGGACTTAAACAAGCACCACGTGAGTGGTATGAGCACCTTAGAGAGTTATTGGTAGACTGCCGTGGTGGTGTCACGGCAGATGCCATGGGATGGCTAAAGATGTGGGGACGAAGGACGCTGGAGGTGTCCGGGGAGGGATCACGCGACGAGTAGCCGCGTGAGGTAAGAACAACACACTGCAAACAACACGATCTACCCAGGTTCAGGGCCCTCGTGAGGAGGTAAAACCCCTACTCCTGCCTCTCTGTATGTATTATGATGTTTCTCCGAGTAGCCACAGTACAAATGGTATCGCTACCGAGTAGCCACTCCCCTCTCTCCGAGTAGAGCTAGGTCAAGAACTTAAGGTTCTAGGGTTTATGCGTGACCCAGTATGCGATCGATATGAGCATGCCTCGCGCAGGAGGCGGCGGGGCACCTTATATACCTGGTGCCCAGCCGGTTACGTCCAAACATGGACAAGTGTCGACATAGTGTGCACACCGTCCTTCTTCCGGGTTCCCGCTGACAGCTTTGGTTCCTAACCTTGGCTTCATCTGGAAAGTCGTTGGGCAAACCTAGGGGACAGACTGGTATCACTGTACCTAGGCACGGAGTAGGCCCCCCTTATCCTGCCACGGCCTGCTTCCATGCTGTCACTGTCAGGCAGGCCGGTCCCAGATGAACAGTAGTTCGAATGCTGCCAAGTACGGACCCAGGATACGCGGGATCCTGTGTCAGAACGGCTCCTTTGACTTTCTGGCCCGAGTAGGTTCCCGCCAATTGTTCCCGCCAATTGTACTCGGGCCAACTCTTCTACTCGAAAGGATAGAATCTGATTGACATCTCCTTCTGGTCATCTTGAGGTGAGACCGAGTAGCAGTCGACCGGGTAGCGAGTACCAGGTAGTCGGCTACTCGACCAAACCTCTCTTCTGTAAGCCGCCTTTACCACTTGCCTTTACCCTACTCGGGGGTAACCCCCCGACAGCAGTCCCCGAAGCTGGTTGAGTCTTGCGAACTCGTTCACTAGGCTCTGCCAGCTTAAAATCAATCTTTGCCTCATAGCCCTTGAACCTCAAGATGTCGAGTAAACGGCCTCCGAGTAGCACTCTGACAAGTATCTTCTGTCTCTTGTCTTCCGAGTAGCACTTGCTTTCTACTCTGTAACCGAGTGAAAAGACTTAGAGAATTTTCTTGAATTGAACCGTTGTGGCGCAGAGCACCATCCAGCCGTCCGTGCCGCAGCCGGACGCGTGTCAAGCATCCACGACCCTGTCGTTTCGCTGCCCACGACACATCGTGCCACGCGCCCAGTTTTGACGGGGCGGGCCCACCGGCTCGTTATGTCCCATCAATCGTAATAATAGGCCACGATCTGATCGTGGGATCTACTGTGGCCGTTACGCGCGCGTTCCGCGCTTCCGTGCGTTTCTATTCGGCCACAGGCCCCACCACACAGCAATCATGGCCACGATTGATCCCACTACGCCGACGGTAACGGTAAAATCGCGGAGAGGGTATAAATACCCCTGCCGGTAACTTCCTTTTCCCCTTCCCTTGCACTATTCCTCTTTCGTCCTCTGCTTTCCTCCGCCACCGAGTTCTCCGCCGCCGCGCAAGCTTTCGCGCCGCCGCGGACTCAGTTCACCCAACCACTCCGTCCAATTTCTTCCACTCCTCCTGCTTGCAACAATGGCCAAAGCCGGCTGGGCGGGCTCAATCGTTACCAGTGAGGATTTCGCCTGGCTCGTTAATACCAGGAGAGTTCCTCCCGGCGTGGAGTGCCGGGCGCCTGACAATGAAGTCGTGCCAACTCCGCGGGAGGGTGAGCGCGTCGTCTTCATGTCGCACTTCGAGCGCGGCTTCGGACTGCCGGCTTCCGAATTCCTCCGTAAGTTTCTTGACCACTTCGGCCTTCAGATGCATCATCTGCCGCCGAACGCCGTCGTCTTCCTCGCCTACCATGCCGTGGTGTGCGAGGCTTTCCTCGGCATCCACCCGACGTCGGAAACCTGGCTGAGGTACTTCCACCTCCGCCAGCAGACGGTCGGGAAGAAGGACAGCGCGGGCGTCGGCCGCGCAACCGACACCGGCTGCGCCATGATGGTGCAGCGGACCGGGACGAACCACCCCCGTATCAAGGGGCTGGACTCCGTTCGACTGTGGCAGAAGACGTTCTTCTATGTGAAGAACATCCCCGCCGCCGAAGGAGCCCAGGTGAATGACAGGATCAACCTTCCCGCCTGGAGCCTCCGTGCTCCCACCGGGAAGAACTGGAAGGAGAAGCCCGCCAATGACGACAACACCATCGAGATAGAGAAGAGGCTAGGCTGGCTGATAGAGCAAGGCCTCAAGAATGATGATCCGGTGGCTTGCTGGATTCAGCGCCGAGTGCTGCCTCTGCAGGAGCGCTGCCATCTCATGTGCTACATGGGAGGCCCCCGCGACTGCACCAGGACGACAACCATCGAGATCGACAACATCGACGTTCCCGGGCACGCAAGGGCCATCTTGATGACAGGCCTCAGCGACAATTGGCAGTACGGGTTCGTCCCGTATAGCCGCACGAAGCCGATTGAACGGGTACGTCCTCCTTACTCTGTTTCTGCATATGCTTTCCGAGTAGGTAATTCTTCTTCTTGCCGTGAGTAGCAATTGCGTTCTGCACCGAGTAGGATACTTAGCCGAATCACCTAGGCTTAGTGTGTTTTGCACTCGCACGCCTTGTCGGGTAGCCTACTCGGGAACAATTCTTAGGCTTAGTGTGCTTTGCGCCTGCACGCCCTTCCGTGTAGGATATTCTACAATCAAGCTTAGGCCTCGTATGCTTTGTGTTTGCACGCCTATCCGGGTAGAAACAATCAGTGAGCTGCCTAGGCTTAGTGTGCTTTGTGTTTGCACACCTATCCGAGTAGAATTTCTTCCTGATACTCGGCTAATCTGTGACCCTTCTATGTTTTTCAGATCCTTACTCGCCAGAAAATTGAAAGCTGCGAGCGCTTCGATGGCAACTTCTCTGCCGATCGCAAGGAGGACGATGTGCCCTCCTTCGATGCCGTGGATCAGATCAATCTCCCACGCTCCCCCACAACAGAGAAACGCGAGGCCGAATCATCTCTCCGCGACTGGCCGGAGGACGAATCTGAAGGTAATTGCGCATTTGCTTTGCTTGTTCTCTAGAAACACCAATCCACCGATTATTGTTTCTGACTTGCTCCTTTTCTTTCCTCTATCCGCAGATGATGTTGCTGACAAAAACGAGGATGAGGACGAAGACGAGAACGAGGACGATGCGGTCCTTGTCGTCAGACCTCTGTCCGTCGCAGCCCCCAACACCCGCAAGCGGACTGGCAGTGACGCCCAAGGGCCTCCAGCCAAGAAGAAGAAGCCAGTCGAGAAGCAGAAACCGACTAAGGCAGTCGCGAAGAGATTAAGGCGGACGCTCCCTTCCACCACTGCGTAAGTTTTCTTCTCGGTCGTCTCTCCTCTCGCGCTGTGCTGTTTTCCCCAATCTGCTTCTATTTTCTGATTCTTTCTTTCTCGGCAGCCCTGCCATGGACGCGAATGCCGTTCTCGCGCCCGACCAGGCCAATAAACCACCAGTACCTCTGATCAATCTTGACGATGAGGAGGACGACGCCACCAACACCCAGGGAGCAGAAGCAGAACAGCAGAACCGTGCATCATCAGCAGCACGGGACACTGTTGCTCATCAGGACAAAGCGCCTTCTCCTCCAGCCAGCAATGCTGAGGAGAATCAGGACCAGGAGATGCAGGACACCGCCACCCACGAGCGGCCAGACGCAGAGCAAGAGCAGCTCACCGCCGGGGCTGCCGCACAAGAGAATCCCGCTGGCGAGCAGCGGGTAGAGGACGCCACCACCACGGATGCCACCATGGCGGACGTCTACCCACTGAGCGACGTGCAGTCGGGCGCCACACCGAGTAGCGCCCAGCCGATTGGTGCACCAGATAGTGCGCCCCTGGCGCCGCCAACTGATCCTGCCAGGCAGCAGGCCCTAGATGCCCTGAGGGATGAAGTCGACAGAAGAACAGCCGAGAAAGAAGCTGCCGAGAAGGCCGAGGCTGAAAAAGAGGCAGCCGAGAAGAAAGCCGCCGAGAAGGCCGAGGCCGAGAAAGAGGCAGCCGAGAAGGAAGCCGCCGAGAAGGCGAAGGCGAGAGCTGAGGGAAAGAAGCTCGAAGATCCCGAGAAGCAGAGAGCCGAAAAAGAGAAAGCGAAGAAACGGGCCAGAGATCAGAATCAAATGCCGCCGCCAGCCTCAGGTGGAGCACTGGTGATTCGAGAATCCGGCCCGGTTGCCACTGCGACCACTGCCGCCGCCATCGCCGCTGGCCAACCTTGCTTCCCGGACTACATGGTTAAGGTTAGCCATCAAAACACCATCGGCTTCTCTCCCAAGGATAAGCAGCTAGCCCTTTTGAGGGGAAGAAAGGCCGTAGCCGTGAACTCCCCTCCCCCAGATCCAAATCAGAAGCAGTCCGTCACTATTGCTTCTCGGGGAGTCCAAGATCCAACGATAAAATCCAGAAGTCTCGAGCAGGTGCTGGATACCATTGGCTATATCGACGCCAAATGGGACAGCAAGGTTCTTGGCACGGACAACTGGCACGGCCTTGGTCTCGGCGCAATCGACCATATGCGCGTCGACTGGAACAAAGTGGATCTGGGATACAAGCCCATGACCGTCTCCACCGACACCGCCACTCTCGCTGCCAAGATGTTCCTGCACCGCAAGAACGCTGAGGACATCGAGCAATCCTATGCAGTAAGTTTCACTTGTCCTTCTCTGAGTTGAATTTTTCTTCTCTTCTATTCGCCTTCATTCTTCTTTACCATCACCCAGTCCCCGAGATTCTGGCCGAGTAGGCGAATGCTCTTCCGAGTAGCCGCCTTCTCGGGTTGAATCTTTCACTTCTGCGTTTAACTTGTTTTCTTCTCGCTTCTCAGGATAGCGTCCTGAAGCGGACCAATTTATACCGCGTGCTTCTCTGGAATCACTCTATCGCCAGGAGGCGAATCGCTGCTTTGGAGAAGGAAAAGGCAGTTGCGGAGGCTGCGAGCAAGAATGCCAACGACAGCACTCAGCAGCTGGCTGAAGTGAAAGGTACGCTTTTAGCTATGCGGTTACTGCGTTTCTTGTTTACGCCCGCGTCTGCTTTCTTTTGCGCTAACCTTTCCTACTCTGCAGAGAACCTGAAGAACTTGGCTGAGGAGCACAAGAAGTGCCGTGCGTTTGTGGAGAACGCCGAGGCCACCATCAAGAAGTTAGAAGGTGAGTAGCCGTCTTCTCGGAATCATTCTTGTTTCTGTTTCTTCTATGCTTCTCTACTAATCTTGTCTGTCTCTCCGCAGAAGATCATAAGTTGTTTGTTGAAGAACATCAAGACTGCGTCAAACCAGAAGAGGTGCAGAAGCAGCTGTCCGACCAGGCTGTCGAGTTGGTGAAGGACCACACCACAGAGGTGGCGGAACTGCAACTCCAGCTGCAGAAAGCACTCCAGGATGCTGTTGCTCTTGGCGCCGAGAGGGACAGAGCAATCGCCGAGAAGGCCAAAGCCGAGACAACCTTCAATGCCAAAATCAATACCCTCAAGCAGGAGTGCGAGGTACTGACAAAGGCCAATGCTGGGCTCTTCGCACAGATGGATACTCTGCGCCAGATCCAGAATAAGCACATATCCAATGAAGAATCCTGGAAGACCCAGCTGCAGGCGCTGCGCATCGAGCTTAAGAGTAAGTTTTCTCTTCTCTGCATCTTTCTCTTCTCGGTTCTTCCTCTACCCGGTTCTTTTCTTCTCTGATTCTGGATTTCTTACTTGTTTTCCCAGAAATCTTTCCTGCCATTATTTCTTCCTGCGTGCCCGCTCTGGCCAAGGCCCAAGCAGCACGTGCTGCGAATGGCGAGCCAGAGGACACCAGGGCCGAAATTGAAGACAGCATGCTGGTGATGCGAGGCCAGTTCGAGCGCCTAGCCGCCGTTGGTTCTGACCTCGTGCGCGTGGGCTTTGAGCTTCATAAGCTCTTCTGGCCTGAGGAACCTGAGCCAACAACTATTCGGGGCCTCGCACTCAAGCTGCAGAATGTGAAGGCCGAGTTGAAGAAGTGGCGTGCCTCGGGAGCTCGGGCTGGCGCGGACATAATGCTCCTCTGCATTGCATCCTGGTATGAAAATCTTGACATGCGACTCATCCGCGGGAAGCGCAACGACTCCAAGTGGGAGACAGACCCCGACTGCGTGGCCGCGCGCAAATTGCTCGCGTATGAAGTGGCGGAGTGCGCTGAGACGGAGATCTACATCGACGGCCCCCCCGAGCCCGACACCGAGGTGGAGGAGGACGAGGAGGAGGAAGATGAGGAGACAGACTCCGATCTGGAGTCGGGTTTCTTCGATTCCCCCAGGAGCAAGTCCGGGAAGGGGAAGGGCACGGCCGTCTCGAGTAGCGATGAGGAGGCCGAGCACATCGACACCGCCCCACTCGATTTCGGTACCTCTTCAGGAGCCGCTCTTGACGACACGATCCGTCCTCCTGGCCAAGCTTCCGGTTCCTCTACAGCTCCGGGGCCCATCTCGGTGGCCACGGCCACTTCTGACCTGGCAGCCACCGAGCAGGACGTCGAGATGAACGAGTCCGCCCCCATCCAGTCGGCTGCGGATGCCACCCATGCCAGCGCCGAGGAGGATGCGGCAGCCAGGGCCACCACAGAAGATGCAGCAACCAATGCCAGTACCCACAACACTGCCACCTCCACCTGATTTTATCTGCAAACTTTTTCACTCGAACACTTATCAGATCCCCGGGATGCCGGGAGCAGATGTAATAGTCTATCTTTGTTTTGCTTGCTACACAGTTTTTATGCCCACTCTGTTTATTTCGAAACTAATCAATTTGAGCGACACTGGCTCAATGCCGAGTTGCGTTTCCATGCGAGTCCCCGAGTTGCATTTCTTATTCACCCTATCTTTTTATCTCTGCTCTACCCGCAACTTGTTGCTTTTTTGGTATTCGAGTCACAAGAATCAAAGAGTAGAGCTGCAAATACTTAGCCGCTAGAAACAATCATGATAACGCAGCCCACCACTTAGCCGAGAAGACAAGACAGGAAACAAAAGTAACAAAACACTCTACTCGGTTCCTGCACTTTTTCTTCCTTAGCGATTTTCGTGTGCTCATTGACCTTTTGCTTGTTCTCTTGCTTGCCATGAAGCCGGGTTTCGGACAGCAGCAGAGTCGAAGAGTTGGCATATAGGTTTAAACACAGTACTCAATGCGCTTATGAGTTCTGAAGGGGAGCAACCGAATAGACAAAAGGTCAAGCCGAGTAAAAACACTTAGAGCAATTTTGGACGAGGGCAGTCCCCGAGAACGATTTTAGATTGCAGAGTAGAATTTCAACTCGGATAAGAGGGTACATACACATCTTTGCTTACGAATGAAAACGACGAAGTAGAGCTACATTCCAGGGGCGCTTGGTTTCCTCTCCAGCTTTATCTGCCCTGTTCGCCTGCGATGGTCGCACATCTACAAGGTAGTACGCATAATTGTGCAGCGCTTTGCTCACAATGAAAGGCCCTTCCCATGGAGGAGACAATTTGTGCATCCCGGCTGTGCGCTGCACAAGCCTAAGGACCATGTCTCCTTCTCGGAAAACCCTTGGGTTCACCTTTCGGCTATGATAACGCCGCAGGTTTTGCTGGTAGATAGCCGAACGTGACAGAGTCAGCTCTCTTGCTTCTTCAAGCAGGTCAACGTCGTCTTCTCGAGCTTCTCTCGCCTCCACCTCAGTGTAGAGGGCTACTCGGGGGGAGTCATGCTCTAAGTCTATTGGCAACACGGCCTCAGCCCCGTATACCAAGAAGAATGGCGTGTAGCCGGTTGATCGGTTAGGGGTAGTCCTTAGACTCCACAACACCGCTGGCAACTCTTCTAGCCAACACCCAGGTGTTTTCAGCAATGGCTCAATCAGCCTTGGCTTGATGCCCGCCAGTACCATTCCATTTGCTCTCTCAACTTGCCCATTGGAGGCAGGGTGCGCGACTGACGCAACGTCTAGTCGGATATGCTTATCTCTGCAGAACCGCACCATTGCCCCCTCTGCAAAGTTGGTGCCGTTGTCGGTGATGATACTGTGCGGGTAGCCATATCTCATGATCACATCCTTCACGAACTTCACAGCTGTGACCCCATCGCACTTCCGAATAGGCTTCACCTCAATCCACTTGGTGAACTTGTCCACCATGACCAAGATATGTGTCATGTTGCCTTTAGCCGGCTTGAAGGGGCCAACCATATCCAAGCACCAAACAGCAAACGGCCATGTGATAGGAATTGTTTTCAACTCGGAAGCAGGCATGTGAATCTTACTTGCGAACATCTGGCAGCCATTGCATTTCCTCACAATGTCTTCAGCTTGCTTCAGTGCAGTGAGCCAGTAGAAGCCATGCCGAAAAGCTTTCTTGACCAAGGCCCGAGATGAGGCGTGATGCCCACATTCCCCTTGATGTATCTCCACCAGAATTTCTTCTCCCTCTTCCGGGCTCACGCAACGTTGCAGCACACCAGTGGCACTTCTCTTGTGCAGCACATCTCGGACTATAGTGTAACCCTTGGACCTCCTCTGAATCTGCCTCGCAGTCACCTCATCTTCAGGTAAAGTACCGTCCCTTAGAAAGGATAATATGGGCATAGCCCAACTCGGTGTCTCCCGTATGGGAAACACTGGTTCGTCCAGTTCCATTGGGACAGGCTCTTGCGGTTGTACAGGAGGAGTAGGAGCGCTTCTTTGCAGCCCAGACCGATTGGCGAGAACTTCTTCAATGAATGCGATAGCCTCTGGGTTGAGGGCGGCAGTCCCCGAGTACGGAGTGGAAGTCCCCGAGTAAGGAGTGGCAGTCCCCGAGTACGGAGTGGCAGTCCCCGGGTTGGGAATGGCAGTCCCCGAGTAGGAAGTGGCAGTCCCCGAGTAGAGGACGGCAGTCCCCGGGTTCCCTGCAGCACTCTCCCAGTCAATCTCCATTGGGTCAGATTCTTCACTTGGCAGAGAAGAAACAAAGATGGATTCCGAGTTGGGGGAAGGTTGATGGATGGCTTCCTCAAATGCTCCAAGGCAATCCCTGCCGGGATGGACTGCCGAGAAGATCCCAACTTGGATAGCTCGTCTGCTGCTTCGTTCTCTGCTCGGTGAATGTGCTGAAACTCACAGCCTTCGAAGAACCCAGTCATTGACTGCACCAGGAAACGATACGATGCCATGTTGGCATCCAAAGCATCCCAGGTCCCTGAGACTTGCTGCACCACTAGATCTGAATCGCCATAGCATATAATGCGCTGCACGCCAACCTCCTTTGCTACTCTCAAACCATGCACCACTGCCTCGTACTCGGCTACATTGTTGGATGCCTTGAAATGAATCTGCAACACATACTTGAGCTGATCTCGCTTGGGTGACGTGAGCACGACACCAGCACCAAGGCCTTCCTTTACTTTCGAGCCATCAAAGTGCATCTTCCAGTAGTTGGAAACTGGAGCAGGAGGTTCATACTGCATCTCGGCCCAGTCCACAAGAAACTCCGCCAGGACCTGAGACTTGATTGCTTCTCTTCTAGCATACGCTGGAGCATATGCTGCTAGCTCGATTGCCCACTTGGCTACTCTGCCACTCGCCTCCTTGTTACCCATGATATCCGAGATGGGAGCAGAGCTCACAACAGTGATGGGGTGCTCCTGGAAATAGTGTTTCAGCTTCCTGGCGCCCAGGTACACACCATATGTCATCTTCTGGTAGTGCGGATAGTTTTGCTTGGAACTGGACAGCACTTCACTGAGATAATAGACTGGGCGCTGCACACTCTTGCCTTCTTCTTCTCGCTCCACCACAATCACCACGCTGACTACTCGGTTAGTCGCAGCAATGTATAGCAGCATAGGCTCCTTAGGTAGCGGACTAGCCAGGACGGGAGCGCTAGCCAGCATTGCTTTCAGCTCATTGAATGCCACATCCGCTTGCGGAGTCCAGACGAACTTGTCACTTTTCTTCATCAGCTGATACAGAGGCAAGGCCTTCTCGCCCATTCGGCCCAGAAACCGGCTCAGAGATGCCAAACAACCCGTGAATTTCTGCACATCTTTCAGTGATCTCGGTAAAGACATGCTCTCAATAGCTTTTATCTTAGAAGGATTGGCTTCAATGCCCCGACTAGAAACCAGAAAACCGAGTAGCTTTCCAGCCGGTACACCAAAGGTGCACTTACTCGGATTCAGTTTCATTTTGTACTTGCGTAGGTTAGCAAAGGTTTCCTCCAGGTCGGCAAGCAGAGTATGTGTTTTATTCGTTTTGATGACAATGTCATCTACGTACACCTGCACATTCTTGCCGAGCTGATCGTGCAAGCATTTCTGCATGCACCTCTGATAGGTTGCACCCGCATTCCTCAAGACAAAACACATGACACGATAGCAATAAGCCCCGTACGGGGTAATGAAAGCAGTCTTTATTTGATCAGCAGGGTTGAGTGCAATCTGGTGGAAACCAGAGTAGGCATCTATGAAGGACAACAGTTCACAACCAGTAGTGGAATCGATCACCTGATCGATGCGAGGTAGTGAGAAAGGATCCTTGGGGCATGCCTTGTTCAAGTCGGTGTAGTCGACACACATGCGCCATGCGGTGGCAGCCTTTGGATCCTCCTTCTTCTTCTCGACCATGACCGGGTTGGCTAACCAATCCGGGTGCAGCACCTCCATGATGAAATTGCTAATCAGTAACTTGGTGATCTGGTCACCAATGGCCTTCCTTCTCTCATCTCCGAAACGGCGCATAGCCTGCTTCACTGGCTTGGCGTCAGGACGCACATGCAAAGAGTGCTCAACCAACTCCCTCGGGACCCCTGGTAGATCTTCATTAGTCCAGGCGAATACGTCCCGATTCTCACGGAGGAAGTGGATGAGCTCGCTTTCCTATTTCTCCGCCAACCCGGAACCAATGATGGCTACACGGTCGGGGAACTCGGGGTCGACCTGGACTGTCTTGGTCTCCTTGGCAGCTTGGAAAGCAGTGCCATGCTGGGTACTCGGCACACCTTGTGCTCCAGCTTGTGCGGACTGAGCCATGGCTACCACCTCGTACATCTTCTTCTTCTCGGCCTCGATCACCATCGACTCTGCCAGCTTGGAGCTAGCTGAGGCACACTCCATAGACTTCTTGTAGTCGCCAGCGATGGTGATGATGCCATTGGGACTAGGGATCTTCATCTTCAGATAAGCCACATGAGTAGAGGCCATGAACTTGCTCAGAGCAGGCCTGCCGAGTAGAGCATGATAGGGGCTCTGATGATCCACCACTTCAAACTGCAGGCGCTCTGTGCGACAGTTCTCCCGGGTACCGAATAGCACATCAATCCACACTCGGCCAATCGGGTTGCACGAGATCCCGGGCACAATGCCATGGAAGGTGGTCTTGCTAGGCAGCATCATGTTCTCGGCCAGGCCAAGCTTCTCGAGTGTGTCCTTGTACACAATGTTGATGCTGCTGCCGTTGTCGATTAGCACCTTGCTGAACCTTACATTCTTCTCGGGACCCAGGAAGGTAGGATCCAGCACCAAAGCATAGGTACCCGGGTTGGGCATCACCTTGGGATGATCTGCTCGGGTCCACCTGATCTCCTGATCACACCAATACATGTAGTGAGGAACAGCAGGAATCACTGCATTGACCTCCATGGCCCTCCTATGCTGTGATTGCTTGTCGACTGCCTCGGACGTGAAGATCATATAGCTCTCATGGTGCTCTTGGTACTGGTTGGAGCCATTGCCCCCATTGTTGCCATTGTTGTTGTTGCCCTGATAGTTGTTGTTGTTGCCTCTGTTGTTGTTGTTGCGGTTGTAGTTGTTGTTGTTGTTGCGGTATCTCTCGTTGTTGAAGTTCTGGTTGGCTCCTAAAGCCACTTGGTTCACATTCTCTCTTCTCGGGTACACTGGCGGCCGAGTTGCAGGTGCGCGAGTAGGCTGAACTGTAGCATTGGCGGCTGGCAGAGGAGGAGGAGGAGGCAAGCCATCGCTCTTGATCACATCCCACCACTCGCACTGTCGAGTAGTGTGGTTAGCGGGCCTCGAGGGATGATGAGTGTGAAAACTGCATGGGCCATCCTTCATGTCATCGAAGACAAACTTCTTCGGCTGCTCGGAGTTCCCGCTACCCGACTGCGCAGTGCGGAACGGTTTCTTGTTGCCCTGGCCCTGGTTCTGGTTCTGCCCGTAGGCTCCAGCAGGTTTCTGCCTTTGGCCACCACCGCCTCCGACATTCACTGCATTCACCTCCTCAGGATCATACCGAGTATCTACTCGGCGCTTGTTGCGGAACTCGTTGCGCTTGCTGCTGTTGAAGTTTCTTCTCGGCTCAGAGGAGTCCATCAGTGGCTGAGTAGGATCTCCGAGTGCGTACTGATCCGCAATCTTGATGGTCTCCGCCAGAGTGTTCGGCATCTCCCTCTGCAATCTCTGCCAAAGCATGCTGCCATGTCGGCAACCCTGCGCAAACCAGGTAATGGCCTGTGCTTCATTCACACCCTCACAGGTGTTCCTCAAAGTGCTCCACCGAGTAAGATACTCGCGGTCCGTCTCGTCTTCTCGCTGCCTGCAAGCTGACAGCTGCTGTGGCCTATTCGGCCTCTTGTTTGTACTCGTGAAGTTGCTGATGAAGGCATCCGAGAAGTCCAGCCAGCAGTTAATGCTGTTCTTGGGCAAGTTGTTGAGCCAAGTGCGAGCTGGACCCTCTAGCATCTGCGGCACATAGCGCACCGCCCATCTCCTGTTGCCATTCGCGATATGGACCGCGGTGACGTAGTCATTGAGCCAATCTTCCGGCTTGGTGCTGCCGTTGTAGCTCTTGGTGCCTCTTGCAAGCTGGAAGCCCTTCACGGAAGGCTCGTTCATGATGCGTGGGCCAAAGCACTCGGGGCCAGGAGGACCCGTGCTCTCAAGCCGCGCCGACAAGCTAATACGGTCCAGCTGGTGCCTTGCATCTCCAGGCGCCAACACGCGCTCACCAACACGGTCATGAATATCATAACCAGCCATCTCCATAGCCGAGTAGCCATCATCATACCTATCCACCTGCATAGCTGCAGGTTGCTCCACCGGGTTGGCGACTGGTGCCGCTGGGCGTGGCTGCTGCCTCTGCCGAGTAGGCTGAGCTGCGGGTTGCCGAGAAGAACCTGGACGCGCGGCATCTCGGGCACGGCTTTGAGCTTGATGGGCTTGAGAGCCTGCTCTTGCAGCGTTGTGTTCCCGCCCGGGCTGCTGCGGCACAACTACCTGTTTCGCGGCAGCAGCCGGGTCATACACCTGCATTTGCCTGTCTCTACCCGAGCGCCCGCTGCGGCTCTTCTCGCGGCTAGGATGCGGAGATGAGGCCTGATCGTTAGATCTAGCCGCGTGCGAGTGAACCACCTGCGAAGCTCCAGCACCCGGGTTGGCCTTCCGGAACTCCTCGTTCTGCCTAGCGGCCTCCAACACCAACTCGTTGAGCCTCTCCTGCTGCCTGAGACGCGCCTCTCCATCCAGGCGCGGCAACTCGGCAGCCACGGCCTCTGCAGCTCTGAGCGTCTTGGCGGGTGTGCTATACCTTGGCCTTGTGAAGGTGTTCGCGGTGGCGGACTGCGCGGGCACCTCCGCAACTGTCGCCATCTCGACACCCAAGTTACGCCGCGTAGCGCCTACTCTGCTAGGCCTCCTGGCGACTGGCGTGAAGCCGTGAGCCTTGTTGTACTCGAGCTGGTCTAGACTCAGCTCAAGCCTGATCTTCTCCAACTCCGCCTGCTCGGCAAGCAGCTCCTGGCGTTGCCGCTCGAGCTGCTCCCTAGCGGCTAGCAGCTCGATGTCGGTGGGAGTGGGCATACCGGCTCGCGCAGCAGACGCGGGGATGACCGTAGAAGTGGAAGGCGGCAAGTTGTTCTCCCTCTCGTAGGGCCGGTGAGTCCTGCCACCAGCAGGCGGTTCGTCAACCTCCTCGACGACGGCCGCAGCGCCAGTAGCAACTGCGCCAGTGTTTGCTGCCAAACCCGTCACCATCACCTCAGCGCAGCTCACAGAGCTGCATGCGGGCCTTCCGCGAGCAGCAATCACCGCGGGAGGATCCTCCGCGTCATGCACCAGCTCGGGGTACGCGCTGTTGGCGACGGTGGCGACGTAGACGAGGTGAGAGCCGAAGGAGATCACCGAGCCGCCCTCAGGCATGGCCATGCCGCTGAAACAGCCGGCGTTGTCGGTGACGAAGTCGAAGGAGCCGAATCTATGGACAAGGCCACAGACTACGCACTCCGCGGAAGAAGATCCCGTCCGAACAGAAACTCCAGCCAGCGCCGCTGGTTGCCCCACGGTGGGCGCCAACTGTCGTGGTGGTGTCACGGCAGATGCCATGGGATGGCTAAAGATGTGGGGACGAAGGACGCTGGAGGTGTCCGGGGAGGGATCACGCGACGAGTAGCCGCGTGAGGTAAGAACAACACACTGCAAACAACACGATCTACCCAGGTTCAGGGCCCTCGTGAGGAGGTAAAACCCCTACTCCTGCCTCTCTGTATGTATTATGATGTTTCTCCGAGTAGCCACAGTACAAATGGTATCGCTACCGAGTAGCCACTCCCCTCTCTCCGAGTAGAGCTAGGTCAAGAACTTAAGGTTCTAGGGTTTATGCGTGACCCAGTATGCGATCGATATGAGCATGCCTCGCGCAGGAGGCGGCGGGGCACCTTATATACCTGGTGCCCAGCCGGATACGTCCAAACATGGACAAGTGTCGACATAGTGTGCACACCGTCCTTCTTCCGGGTTCCCGCTGACAGCTTTGGTTCCTAACCTTGGCTTCATCTGGAAAGTCGTTGGGCAAACCTAGGGGACAGACTGGTATCACTGTACCTAGGCACGGAGTAGGCCCCCCTTATCCTGCCACGGCCTGCTTCCATGCTGTCACTGTCAGGCAGGCCGGTCCCAGATGAACAGTGGTTCGAATGCTGCCAAGTACGGACCCAGGATACGCGGGATCCTGTGTCAGAACGGCTCCTTTGACTTTCTGGCCCGAGTAGGTTCCCGCCAATTGTTCCCGCCAATTGTACTCGGTCCAACTCTTCTACTCGAAAGGATAGAATCTGATTGACATCTCCTTCTGGTCATCTTGAGGTGAGACCGAGTAGCAGTCGACCGGGTAGCGAGTACCAGGTAGTCGGCTACTCGACCAAACCTCTCTTCTGTAAGCCGCCTTTACCACTTGCCTTTACCCTACTCGGGGGTAACCCCCCGACATAGACCGTGGTTTTGAAGTTGGGAAGATCGACCCCACCCTTTTCACAAAGAGGGTAAAGGGAGAGCTTTTGCCAACTCTATGTGGACAATATTATCTTTGGCTCAACTAACCAAGCTTTTAATAATGATTTCTCAAAGCTTGTGACTGACAGGTTTGATATGTCCATGATGGGAGAGCTTAAATTCTTCTTTGGCTTTGAGATCAAGCAACTGACTCGTGGGACTTTCATTTCTCAAGCCAAGTACACCCAAGACATGCTCAAGAGGTTTAATTTCCAAGGTGCAAAGATGAAGCCATCTCCTATGCAATTAAAATTCCACCTCAAGCGGAATCCGGATGGTAAAGATGTGGACCAAAAGTTGTATCGTTCTATGATTGGTTTTTTGCTTTACCTTTCTGCATCTAGGCCCGATATCATTTTGAGTGTAGGTGTGTGTGCAAGGTATCAAGCGGCTCCTAAGGAAAGCCACTTAGTGGCGGTCCATAGGATCTTTCGGTATTTGGTTGATACATGAAAGTTTGGTTTGTGGTACCCAAAGGGGGCACAATTCTCTCTCAAGGGCTACATGGACTCGGATTGGGCTGGTGATCAAGATGATAGGAAGTCTACTTCCGGGGCTTGCCAATTTCTTTGTAGGTCCTTGGTGAGTTGGTCTTCCAAGAAGCAAAATTGTATATCTCTCTCCGCCGTCGAAGCCGAGTATGTGGCGGCCGTTAGTGCTTGCACCCAATTTCTATGGATGAGGCAAACCCTCAAAAAGTATGATTTTCACTTGGAGAAGGTGCCTCTCATGTGTGACAATGAAAGTGCCATCAAGATCGCCTACAACCCCGTGCAACACACAAGGTTGAAGCATATTGAGATTCGTCATCATTTCATCCAGGATCATGTGGCAAGAGCTGATATTGAGCTAGCAAATGTCCCCACCAAGGATAATCTCACGGACATCTTCACGAAGCCTCTTGATGATGCAAGATTCATGTTCTTGAGGAATGAGCTAAATATCATTGATTCTAGGAGTTTGACTTGAAGATCTTGCACACACCCCTAAAGTTGATACGTGTTTGGGTTTAGGTGTAGGCATGGACATAGGGGGAGTGTTATCCTAACACATTGGGTTCTCCCTCCCCCCATTGTGCCCAAAGCAAAAATTCATTGTTATCTCTCTTTTTCTAATGTTGAATTGTGAGCTTCAATGTCGAGTATTGGCCATGCACCCAAGATATTTCTTCGCGGTGTCATACCATGATCTCTTACATGGTGGCTTAGGACACCAACCTCTTATTTATGAAGAGTTGGATCTTAGTTGGGGCTTATTTGATATTTCGTTGTATTTCTCTTGCTTTTCCCTAGCTAAGTGTTTTCGTAGGAAAATCTCACTCACATATTCTTTTGTTGTTTGATTCTTGCAAATGAGTGGGATAAGTACTACTTCCAGTTTGGTGTTTCTAACCTAAGCTTTTCTACCCAAAAACCAAACTCTATCTAGCACATTTGTCACTCCATTGAAACTAGGAAGTTTCGAATCAGGAGGCAACTGGAAAATCCGGTTCAGTTTTGAACCGGAATATCCGGGAGGTACCGGAATATTCGGTTCATACTTGAACCGGAATATCCGATCCGGCGAATCTCCACATATCTGGAGGGGCACGGGGTGGAGAGGCAGTTCCTGCCTTTCTCCCCAAATCATCTTCTCCACCAAAGCGTCGCCTCTCCGATTCGTTGCCTCCCGGGCCACTTCCTCCACGGGATCTACGAGTTATTGCCCGGATCTCGTTCCCCATATCCGTGGGATCATTTCCATCCAAGCATCTTCATCCATGGACGCCGGTAAAGTTGAAAATCTTTGAATATTGGTGCCATAACCCTACCACTCCATGGATTCGTGTTTTTTCTTGTCGATGCTTGGTAGTGGATGTTCCCTAGGGTACCTTATGCATGCTAGAGACAATAGGTTAGATTCCCGTATCACCGATCTAGTTTTTGAATCTAGGCAAGGATCAATCTAGTGGACCAGAGTCCTATTCTCAGTGAGCATCCATACACCTTATGTCGCACCTGGACTTCTAGGGGATACTCACAGTCCGTTAAACAGTAGATAAATGGCTTACGGGGCATACCGGCACCCGCATCTTAATATGAGCAGGCCAACACGTAAACGTGTGACAACCATTCTCTTACTATTCATCGTCTTCGCAAACCATCCCATAGAAATCCAGATACTTCCATTGACGTACTTCAAAACATACACACATGGTACGTCAACGGCATTGGAACAAGTGATATCACAACAGATCTCTACGACACAAAAGATGGAAATAAGTTGCAAATAGCTCTCATTAGAGCAGAGATAGCAAATACAATCATCCAGAGGACACATGTCCCAACATAACATCATTACATCACAGCGGAAGCATTCAAAGTGTCTGAATACAGACAAGATCCAAATAGGCCTAAGAGGCCGGAAACGAAAAGACGGAGCCCATCCACGAAGTCTCGAATCCTGCCCGGGTCCGCTATCTACTCGTCAGCAGTCTCGTCATACTCCACGTAGTAGCCACCATGTAGATCCTCGGAAACGTAGTCTGCGGAAACCACAGCCCCAAAGGGGTCAGCACATAAACGTACTGGCAAGCAAGACTCACAATTCACCAAAGTGTAACCCGCCAACACCAAGCACAGATGCTTTAGGTTCAACGGAAGGAAGGGGATATAAAAGATGCTGCAACTGGCTGCTCTAACCAACTACAGAACATACTACAACTTCCGGCTAACAGAAAGGAGATAAGATAGCGTATCATAACCAACTATAGCTAACTCCAAACAAACCCATCCTGGATCTCGCCCCTTATCCAAAGAAGCAATCCGAGGATAACTCACACAGTTGGATTAGTGAGGGTTCAGATTGTGTGTCATTAAGCCTATTACTAGTCAGATTGTTAATCATTAGGTTTAAGTTGTCCTGAGTACTTGTTAGCCAGTACTTTCACCAAGTAGTCCATAACCGCGGAAAACACGGCTTCTCGAGAAGATTTAACCCTGCAGGGATGCACCAATTTGGCCGTACACGTATGAATAACCCGCCAGATGGAATGCCTCCCACCAAGCGGGGCACTCGACACAACTCAACTCTTCTTCGCATCAAGCCCAAAGAACCCCGTGCAGTGAGCGCACGGCTAATCAAGCCCCACGAAGAAAAGGGGACCCTCATAGCACTCTAAGAACGTGTCTCCCTAAATGCCGACTACAAAAGTTCCACCCTGGCCTGGGCTCGCAAAAACATGCATGCGGCAAATGGAACACCCGAACTAAATGAGGCGATTTGGACGAGATGCGAATCGAATCAAATTGAGGGGGGCGCCCATACACGCTTCCCACATGCGGGTAGTGCGCTCATCATGGATCAGTAGACAAGACCCTTTTCCTAATTAGGGTCGACACTAGCAGGCCTCAAAACCACGCAGGGCCTCCTGCCGGTGCCTTATCATCAAATTATTATTTATTCATAACATTAGCATGATTCATTGTTTAACCTCGAGCCCCAGAACATAAAAGTAATCGAGTAACAGAAAGTAACGGGTAACAGACTCGAGGAAAACAACCCTAAGCATGCTAGTAAGACACGGGCAACAAGCAATGGGATGATGGGAGTGGAGGTGAGGCAATATCTGGGTTAAAGGATACAGGTGATAGGTTCGTAACAGAAGCAACGATTCATAGGGCTAGCAAAATAGACAACGGAAAGTATCGGTATCCAATGTTGAAAGGAACACAATGGTTCATGTGAGTGAATACTTGCCTGCAAACTCAGCAGCCTGGTACTGAGCTAGATTCCTTAGAAGGGGTGTCGTAAGTATCGTCGGTCTCAACATCGTCGTATATCCGGGAAGAAGCAAACAAACAACGCAGAGAGACAAACAATCAATATCATGGCATAGTGCACAAACATGGTATGATGCATGACCATTTAATTGATGCATAGAAATAAACTAGTTGACAAGATAACATAACATGATTAAATGGACCCACATGCAATTGGATTGCATATGGAAAGCCCATGAATTATGGTTGAATTAATTGTTCTACAACTAATCATCATGTGTAAGTGAATTAGCATGATGCATGGATGAGGAAAACAGAAAGATAACAACAATAGAAACAATTTGAAATAAGGTTTACCAATTTTGGAATTTTATTTATTAAGTTATGGAATTTTGGTTCCTTAAAGGTGTTACAGAAGCATTTGTTGTTTTCATCAAGTTAAATTGTTCAAAACAGACAACAAAGTTCATATTTGGAAAATACACAAAATTTTAGGTGGAATACATGTTTCACTTGTTGAAAAGGGATTTCAAATAAATTATTTATGAATTAAACAAGTTAAACAAGATTTAAATGAATTTAATTCAAGTTTGAATTTAATTGAATTTTTATTTGTTCAAAACATTAAGTGAGATTCATATTTGAAAAGCTTATACTTTTATGGTTGGAAAGCATATTTTATAGTTTCAAAAAGAATTTAATTTGAGCAAGTTATGAATTTAACAATTTAAAATGATTTAAGCATGGTTTAAATTATTTAGCCAATTTTAATTATTCAAAACATGAAACAAAGTTTATATTTGGAAAGGTGGTTTAATTTTGCATGGAAAACATATTTCATTTGTTGAAATTGGATTTAAAATGAGCAAGTTATTAATTTGGCAATTTTAAATGCAATAATGAAGAAACCGTTGTTTTCAGCAATTTAAATTATTCAAAACAGCAAACAAAATTTATATTTGGAAAGTACATGAAAAGTTGATTGGAAAACATATTTAGTTTGTTGAATTTGGAATTTTTATGCCCAAGTTATGAATTTTGCAAAATTAAGTGAATTAAACAAGTTTTCAAATTTTGCACCAATTTAAAATATTCAAAACAGTAAACAAATTTTATATTTGGTTAGAGCATTCAATTTGGCACAGAATACATATTTAAAAAGTTGAATTTGGAGTTAAGATGAATTATTTATGCAATTTACAAGTTAAGGTGTAATTCTGCCATTTTTTATGAACTAGGGACTTAGAAATTTTTTAACAGGGGCATAGAAGGAAACTAGAAGGGACCTAGCTGTGATTTCTGACAAGTTTCTGTAACAAATCAAAAGGAAAAAAAGTCTTGGGTTAATTGCAGGAGGGGGGATCGAACCCCCCACCTCCTGCTGCGCGCAGAGAGGCAGCACCACTGGGGTGTGCTGAATTTTCTTGACAGAAGGGGGCTTGGGGGGGTATAAGGTGCAGTTTTGCGGGATTTTTTCTCTGAAACTGAAGATGGATCGATGTGCCTTTTCTGTACCTGAAACTGTACGCGACAGGGAAGAAGGGCAGCGACGGCAGCGATGCTCGCCGGCCACCTGCGCCGCTGCGCTCGCGGGGCGCCGTGCGGGCGTGCTGTGGGGCGTGGCCGAGAGGGAAGGGAGTGGGAGGAGAGAAGAGAGGGAGGGGGAGGCGAGGTGCTCACCTCGAGCGGAGGCGGAGGAGAAGCAGGTCGGGGTGGAGGCCGGCGACGAGGAACTGGACGGCGGCGGCGACATGAGGCTCCCCGGCCACCGCCGAGGGGTGGAGGAGGTAGAGGGCGGCCGGGGGAATCCATTACCGGCCACCGTTCGCCCGGAGGGGGCACAGACCGCCGGTGATCGCCGGAGAGGGAGGGGTTTCGGTGGAGTGTGCAGGTTCAGAGAAAAAAGGTTACAGGGAGTAGATGGGGGTGGGAGAGGAGCAGAATGGAGGCGGGGAGAAGAGGGAGAAGGGAGAGAGTGGAAACCCTAGGGCTAGGGTTCGAGCTAGGGCACGGCCTGGCTCTTATGGAGGGGGAGGAGGTGGTGAGGGCCGTTGCTTCTGCATCTCTGTGACGTGGATGCCATGGATGCTCGTCCGTACGAGGAAGACGATGGTGCGAAGGGGTATTTGGGCTGAGGGGGAGTTGGGCTGGTTAGGGGTGGGCCTGCTGTGCTCCTCTCTCTTTGCTTTTTATTTTTATTTTGATCTATTGTTTTTTTTGCTGCATAGAATTAGGAAGAAAAGGCTAGGGTTTAGGGCTAGGAAAATTTTAGAAAAATTTGTTATAGGTTATTTAGGGTATCATCAACATTGTGTGACTTTTATTTTTCCAAAAGAATGAATTTATTTGATATTTGCCATTTGTTTGAAAATGAATGAAAGTTGCTATTTAAATGAATTGTTAAAAGGACCCATTTGAATAGTGTGAACCCTTAAGCTTATTTGAAACAATAGATTGATTTGTTTTGCAATTTTCATAAAGTTCAAAAGGGGTTGCTGTTTGGAAAATGCAAATGAATTTGAATGCAATTTGAATGAATTTTGGATATTAAGTGAAATATTGAAAGCAATAATTTAATTAGTTTGAACCTTAGAGTTTAATTGAAACAAAAAGGATTAGAATTTGGTTTGTAATTCTAATAAATTCAACATGGTTGTTGTTTGGAAGAAATTGTAACTGAATTTGAAAAGGGTTTGATAGTAAATGATTTTTTGATAGAAACAAAACAACAGTTTTGGAATCACAACTTTAATGGAAACAATTGATTGTTTTGGTTTGAAATATCATTTTGGAAATTGTAACATCACAAGTATGAAACAAAAGGTTTGAAATTTGGTTTGAAATTCAAATAGAAAACAAAGGAAAACAAATGAAAACAGTTGGAAAACAAAGCAAAACAGAGGAAAACAAATGGAAAACAAGCAAAACAAATGCAATGAACATGATGTCATGATGCAAAACATAAAATAACAGAGAGCAAACATTCTAATGGCTATTTTTTATACTTGGGATGTTACAAAACGCCCCCCTTGAAGGAAACGCGCCCCGAGATTCCTACTGAGAAAAGAAAAGGTCCGGATACTTCTTGCGAAGATCCTCTTGAGCTGTGACACGTGAAACACATCGTGCACCTTGGATAGTTTTTCTGGAATTTCAAGACGATAGGCATTCTTGGTAACTCTTCTGGAAAGACGTCAGGGAATTCACAAACCACCGGTACATTTTCAAGTAAAGGGAGAGGTTTTGTATTGAGAGTGTATAGTTGGATAGAACTTGATTCATTTGGAGAATAGATTATCTGGCCAGAAGGGTGGAACAGAGTTATTGATTAGACGCCGGTAGAATAACTGAAGTGGGAAGCAACAACAAGATTTCAACGGACGAAAAGGATGTTGAGAAGAACAGGATAACGAAACAACAACGGGAAAACACGAGATCAAAAACTCCTGAGGTACTACGGAAAACCCATCCGGGCTTCTAAAGGATCAATATCTACTGCTTAAGGAATAGAGGATCTGCTTCCGGGGCTTACACGCCTCCGTTCTCAATCGTGAGTAGGCAACATGATAAATCATGTCACAACCACCTCCATTCCTATGGTCTAGTAGATATAACCATCCTAGAGAAACCAGGATACGTGAAATCCTAACTTGAAAGTTTAGATGAGAAGGGAAAACAACGTTGCACTTCCTTACCAGAAAAGGGAGGGTGGGTGGGGAAAGAAGAAAAAGAACAGAATTCCTACTCTCACGTTTCATTTTTTCCTATATAGCTACAAAATAGTTTCTAGACTCAACTGCGACCAGTAAAAAGGGATCCTACAGGCAGACAGGCTCTGATACCATTTGTCGCACCCGGACTTCTAGGGGATACTCACAGTCCGTTAAACAGTAGATAAATGGCTTACGGGGCATACCGGCACCCGCATCTCAATATGAGCAGGCCAACACGTAAACGTGTGACAACCATTCTCTTACTATTCATCGTCTGCGCAAACCATCCCATAGAAATCCAGATACTTCCATTGACGTACTTCAAAACATACACACATGGTACGTCAACGGCATTGGAACAAGTGATATCACAACAGATCTCTACGACACAAAAGATGGAAATAAGTTGCAAATAGCTCTCATTAGAGCAGAGATAGCAAATACAATCATCCAGAGGACACATGTCCCAACATAACATCATTACATCACAGCGGAAGCATTCAAAGTGTCTGAGTACAGACAAGATCCAAATAGGCCTAAGAGGCCGAAAACGAAAAGACGGAGCCCATCCACGAAGTCTCGGATCCTGCCCGGGTCCGCTATCTACTCGTCAGCAGTCTCGTCATACTCCACGTAGTAGCCACCATGTAGATCCTCGGAAACGTAGTCTGCGGAAACCACAGCCCCAAAGGGGTCAGTACATAAACGTACTGGCAAGCAAGACTCACAATTCACCAAAGTGTAACCCGCCAACACCAAGCACAGATGCTTTGGGTTCAACGGAAGGAAGGGGATATAAAAGATGCTGCAACTGGCTGCTCTAACCAACTACAGAACATACTACAACTTCCGGCTAACAGAAAGGAGATAAGATAGCGCATCGTAACCAACTATAGCTAACTCCAAACAAACCCATCCTGGATCTCGCCCCTTATCCAAAGAAGCAATCCGAGGATAACTCACACAGTTGGATTAGTGAGGGTTCAGATTGTGTGTCATTAAGCCTATTACTAGTCAGATTGTTAATCATTAGGTTTAAGTTGTCCTGAGTACTTGTTAGCCAGTACTTTCACCAAGTAGTCCATAACCGCGGAAAACACGGCTTCTCGAGAAGATTTAACCCTGCAGGGATGCACCAATTTGGCCGTACACGTATGAATAACCCGCCAGATGGAATGCCTCCCACCAAGCGGGGCACTCGACACAACTCAACTCTTCTTCGCATCAAGCCCAAAGAACCCCGTGCAGTGAGCGCACGGCTAATCAAGCCCCATGAAGAAAAGGGGACCCTCATAGCACTCTAAGAACGTGTCTCCCTAAATGCCGACTACAAAAGTTCCACCCTGGCCTGGGCTCGCAAAAACATGCATGCGGCAAATGGAACACCCGAACTAAATGAGGCGATTTGGACGAGATGCGAATCGAATCAAATTGAGGGGGGCGCCCATACACGCTTCCCACATGCGGGTAGTGCGCTCATCATGGATCAGTAGACAAGACCCTTTTCCTAATTAGGGTCGACACTAGCAGGCCTCAAAACCACGCAGGGCCTCCTGCCGGTGCCTTATCATCAAATTATTATTTATTCATAACATTAGCATGATTCATTGTTTAACCTCGAGCCCCAGAACATAAAAGTAATCTAGTAACAGAAAGTAACGGGTAACAGACTCGAGCAAAACAACCCTAAGCATGCTAGTAAGACACGGGCAACAAGCAATGGGATGATGGGAGTGGAGGTGAGGCAATATCTGGGTTAAAGGATACAGGTGATAGGTTCGTAACAGAAGCAACGATTCATAGGGCTAGCAAAATAGACAACGGAAAGTATCGGTATCCAATGTTGAAAGGAACACAATGGTTCATGTGAGTGAATACTTGCCTGCAAACTCAGCAGCCTGGTACTGAGCTAGATTCCTTAGAAGGGGTGTCGTAAGTATCGTCGGTCTCAACGTCGTCGTATATCCGGGAAGAAGCAAACAAACAGCGCAGAGAGACAAACAATCAATATCATGGCATAGTGCACAAACATGGGATGATGCATGACCATTTAATTAATGCATAGAAATAAACTAGTTGACAAGATAACATAACATGATTAAATGGACCCACATGCAATTGGATTGCATATGGAAAGCCCATGAATTATGGTTGAATTAATTGTTCTACAACTAATCATCATGTGTAAGTGAATTAGCATGATGCATGGATGAGGAAAACAGAAAGATAACAACAATAGAAACAATTTGAAATAAGGTTTACCAATTTTGGAATTTTATTTATTAAGTTATGGAATTTTGGTTCCTTAAAGGTGTTACACAAGCATTTGTTGTTTTAATCAAGTTAAATTGTTCAAAACAGACAACAAAGTTCATATTTGGAAAATACACAAAATTTTAGGTGGAATACATGTTTCACTTGTTGAAGAGGGATTTCAAATAAATTATTTATGAATTAAACAAGTTAAACAAGATTTAAATGAATTTAATTCAAGTTTGAATTTAATTGAATTTTTATTTGTTCAAAACATTAAGTGAGATTCATATTTGAAAAGCTTATACTTTTATGGTTGGAAAGCATATTTTATAGTTTCAAAAAGAATTTAATTTGAGCAAGTTATGAATTTAACAATTTAAAATGATTTAAGCATGGTTTAAATTATTTAGCCAATTTTAATTATTCAAAACATGAAACAAAGTTTATATTTGGAAAGGTGGTTTAATTTTGCATGGAAAACATATTTCATTTGTTGAAATTGGATTTAAAATGAGCAAGTTATTAATTTCGCAATTTTAAATGCAATAATTAAGAAACAGTTGTTTTCAGCAATTTAAATTATTCAAAACAGCAAACAAAATTTATATTTGGAAAGTACATGAAAAGTTGATTGGAAAACATATTTAGTTTGTTGAATTTGGAATTTTTATGCCCAAGTTATGAATTTTGCAAAATTAAGTGAATTAAACAAGTTTTCAAATTTTGCACCAATTTAAAATATTCAAAACAGTAAACAAATTTTATATTTGGTTAGAGCATTCAATTTGGCACAGAATACATATTTAAAAAGTTGAATTTGGAGTTAAGATGAATTATTTATGCAATTTACAAGTTAAGGTGTAATTCTGCCATTTTTTATGAACTAGGGACTTAGGAATTTTTTAACAGGGGCATAGAAGGAAACTAGAAGGGACCTACATGTGATTTCTGACAAGTTGCTGTAACAAATCAAAAGGAAAAAAAGTTTTGGGTTAATTGCAGGAGGGGGGATCGAACCCCCCACCTCCTGCTGCGCGCAGAGAGGCAGCACCACTGGGGTGTGCTGAATTTTGTTGACTGAAGGGGGGTTGGGGGGGTATAAGGTGCAGTTTTGCGGGATTTTTTCTCTGAAACTGAAGATGGATCGCTGTGCCTTTTCTGTACCTGAAACTGTACGCGACAGGGAAGAAGGGCAGCGACGGCAGCGATGCTCGCCGGCCACCTGCGCCGCTGCGCTCGCGGGGCGCCGTGCGGGCGTGCTGTGGGGCGTGGCCGAGAGGGAAGGGAGTGGGAGGAGAGAAGAGAGGGAGGGGGAGGCGAGGTGCTCACCTCGAGCGGAGGCGGAGGAGAAGCAGGTCGGCGACGAGGAACTGGACGGCGGTGGCGACATGAGGCTCCCCGGCCACCGCCGAGGGGTGGAGGAGGTAGAGGGTGGCCGGGGGAATCCATTCCCGGCCACCGTTCGCCCGGAGGGGGAACAGACCGCCGGTGATCGCCGGAGAGGGAGGGGTTTCGGTGGAGTGTGCAGGTTCAGAGAAAAAAGGTTACAGGGAGTAGATGGGGGTGGGAGAGGAGCAGAATGGAGGTGGGGAGAAGAGGGAGAAGGGAGAGAGTGGAAACCCTAGGGCTAGGGTTCGAGCTAGGGCACGGCCTGGCTCTTATGGAGGGGGAGGAGGTGGTGAGGGCAGTTGCTTCTGCATCTCTGTGACATGGATGCCATGGATGCTCGTCCGTACGAGGAAGACGATGGTGCGAAGGGGTATTTGGGCTGAGGGGGAGTTGGGCTGGTTTGGGGTGGGCCTGCTGTGCACCTCTCTCTTTGCTTTTTATTTTTATTTTGTTCTATTGTTTTTTTGCTGCATAGAATTAGGAAGAAAAGGCTAGGGTTTAGGGCTAGGAAAATTTTAGAAAAATTTGTTATAGGTTATTTAGGGTATCATCAACATTGTGTGACTTTTATTTTTCCAAAAGAATGAATTTATTTGATATTTGCTATTTGTTTGAAAATGAATGAAAGTTGCTATTTAAATGAATTGTTAAAAGGACCCATTTGAATAGTGTGAACCCTTAAGCTTATTTGAAACAATAGATTGATTTGTTTTGCAATTTTCATAAAGTTCAAAAGGGGTTGCTGTTTGGAAAATGCAAATGAATTTGAATGCAATTTGAATGAATTTTGGATATTAAGTGAAATATTGAAAGCAATAATTTAATTAGTTTGAACCTTAGAGTTTAATTGAAACAAAAAGTATTAGAATTTGGTTTGTAATTCTCATAAATTCAACATGGTTGTTGTTTGGAAGAAATTGTAACTGAATTTGAAAAGGGTTTGATAGTAAATGAATTTTTGATAGAAACAAAACAACAGTTTTGGAATCACAACTTTAATGGAAACAATTGATTGTTTTGGTTTGAAATATCATTTTGGAAATTGTAACATCACAAGTATGAAACAAAAGGTTTGAAATTTGGTTTGAAATTCAAATAGAAAACAAAGGAAAACAAATGAAAACAGTTGGAAAACAAAGCAAAACAGAGGAAAACAAATGGAAAACAAGCAAAACAAATGCAATGAACATGATGTCATGATGCAAAACATAAAATAACAGAGAGCAAACATTCTAATGACTATTTTTCATACTTGGGATGTTACACCTTATGCATGAACTGGTGATCTTCCTGCTGCCCTTGTTCCAGAGTCCTATTCTCAGTGGTCATCCATAGACCGTACCCCTTGGGAGTGGATTGAGGAGGCTCTTCGTGCCACGACTACTTCTTCCAGTACTCATGTTGGTGATGATTTTGATGAGGAAGATGAGGATGTGGACGAGGATCTGGAGAGGGCTGCTGAGGGTGCTTCTAATGCGTCAGCTGGAGAGTCGTCTGAGCACTCGGATGCTTAGCTTGTTGATGGGATGCTAGCACCACTACCTATCTTCTTTTGGTGTCTCGATGCCAAAGGGGGAGAAGTAGTATTAGGCCTACGGGATTTGCATGGGTTTCGGGCACAAGCATATGCTTCTACCATTTCTTGAGAGGTTGTGTCCATTTAGTCTTTTTCGTGAACTATTTGCTACTTATTGTCTCGTTTAAAACTATGTGCTATTATGTGTTGTGAGACTATGGTGACTATGGTTATTTGGTTATCTATGGTTATCTATGATTATGTTGAGGATATTATCTATTATTGTGCTTCGGTATACTTGGCATTATCTCTGCGCACAAGGTATCTATTTCAACTTCCTCGACATATTGGTTATAGTTTTGTTGGCATGTTGGTCTTACTTGTTGGAAATTACTCTCCGTATGGATATTGCACATTTTGCATTTGAGGCACTTGTTGGAACTATTTCAATTTTCCCCGAAACAATTTCGGAGCTGCCCAAAACATTCTTCGGTATTCCGTATCCTCTCAAACCCTTCATCGAACCTTAAGTGTGTCACCCTACGGTTCGTGAATAATATAGACATGATCGAGACTCCTCTCCGATCAATAATCAACAGCGAGATCTGGAGATCCGTGATGACTCCTATATATTCAACGATGACTCTCGTGATTATGTGAACCTTTCAACGTCGTAACGATTTCCCTTTGTCTCGCGATATTTTACTTGTCCGAGATCCGATCATTGGTATCAACCATACCTTGTTCGATCTCGTTACCTGACAAGTACTCTTTTCTCGTTCCCGTGATATAACATCCTAGTGATCATATCACGTGCTTGCAAGCGGTGTCGATGTGATATCACCGAGAGGGCCCTGAGTATATCTCTCCGTCATATTGGATGGACAAATCCCACTCTTGATCCATGAGCTTCAACTAAGTATTCTTTCGGTATTAGTGATTAACATGATCTCATGGTCTAAGGAACAAAGTTACTCCGAATGTAAGACATAACAACAAAACTAAATGACTTGATCGTATTGTTATACTTAGCTAGGGTCTAAGTTCATCACGTCATTCTCCTAATGACATGAAACCGTTATTAACAACATCCAATGTCTATGATCAGGAAACCTTGATCATATGTTAATCAACGAGCTAGTTAAAAGGGAGGCTTCACTAGGAACGTTGGTTTGTTTATTAATCACACATGTATCAACGTTTCCGGTTAATACAATTCTAGCATGAGAAATAAACATTTATCATAAACATGGAATAAGATAATAACCACTTTATTATTGCCTCTCGGGCATATTCCCTTCAGCCGGAACATTCGAACCGGATTATTCATAATGAACCGGATATTCCGATTGAGAAAGTTTTGCTCAAAATCGGCTAAGGACTGAAGATTGAAGTTTTATAAGTGGACCGGATTATTGGTACCGGATTATTCCGAGTCAACCGGACAATCCGGTTGAGGAGCCAGAAGGGGACATAAGAGAGCCAGAATATTCATACCGGATTATTCATTCTCAATCGGATAATACGCTTGGAGTCAACGCAGTCGATTTGGATCTGAGAAAACATGCCAACCGGTTATTCGGTCCAAACTTGGACCGTATATTCCGATACCATTTTTCCGGCTCAAACTGCTAGATTTGAGGAGGGGGTATAAATAGCCCTCCTCTTCCTTCTTGAGCTTAAGTTCGTCCCAAGTATTGAATAGCATTTATTGAGCTCACCAAATCTTCAATTACCCCCAATCCCTCTCACCAAACTTGTTGATCTTCGGAGGATTGAAGGAGAAGGCCCCGATCTACATCTTCACCGAGTTATTCTTCATTTCCCCCTCATATTCTTGAGGGATTCGAGTCTAGAGTTTCCATTTTGTGGAGAACCTAGACCTCTTTCTACTCTTGGTGATTCTTGGTGTTGGGAGCCCCCAATTTGGTCGTGGGTGTGTGACCCAAGCTTGTTTGTAAAGGATTCGATTCTCGCCTCAAAGGGGATCAATAGAGGAAGGTGGACTAGGCCTTTATGGCGGGGTTCATCGGAGAATAGGGTGAGGCCTTTGTGCCGTTTAGTAGGCCTTCGTGGCGACCTCACACCCCTCCAACGAGACGTACTCCCTTACGGGATTACATCGTGTCTCTGCGTGCTTCATATCGGTTACCTCGTTCCCTTCCCCTTTACATGTGCTTGTATTGTGTTTGTGCTTCTTGTTGTCATATAGGTAAATTCACCGTAGTTGCATTATCTAGATAATTTACCTTTATGTCAAGCCTAAACTTGAAGAAAAATTAAAATTGGTCGTAGCCCCTATTCACCCGTACTCTAGGTGCCCTCACTAACCGTTCAACTGTTTTTGCCCGAGTGCAATTCATTGGTCCCGATCCGTCGATTGAACCAAGTGGCTGAGCCACATCCCTTTACAAATTGCTAAAAACAACATATCTTCTGACTCCATATGTGAGTCCTCACAACATGATCCATACATCCTCACAACAGGATCCATACATCCTCAAACTCTGTGAACTTCTGAGACAAACGCCCTCAAATATCAGACGTCGTCGACTCACAAAAAGCGTCTAGTCCTCTGGGTTCTTGAATCTCCAACCGACTCCCGGGAGCCGACTAGACACTCGGGGGATAATGATGTGGCCCTGCGGGCAGGTATACCTGCTACAGTTTTACTAAGGCTCACCGAGTGGCCCATCCAAGATCAAGAAGGCTAAGCCCACAACGGGACAAGAAATGAAGCCCAACTCGACTCTTGGAGCACAAGACAAGGACTCGAATTCGTAGTATACTAGGACTCATGTAAACCCCTCCTAGCTACTTATATAAAGCCAGGAGGAAGGTATAAAATGGACAAGTCACAACTAGACTATAGGCAATCATAGACCAGACAATACACGAGAGACACCCCTACACATCACATGTGTCAGATCCAATCTGCGCCGCACCGCCATTGTAACACCACCACTATCTCGTCATAATATAGATCAGACAAGCAGGAGTAAGGGTTTTACCTCTACGAGAGCCCTGAACCTGGGTAAACCGTGCTCCTTGGTAGCCGTCGAGATCATCAGCGCGCAACCGTCTCCTAATATACAAACCCTAGTATCCCATACGAGTGATCTGCCGGGTCAAGGACTCGACACTCGGTAACTGCAACGATGCTATAGAGTCCGAGCTATGTGCATTGGAGGAGGGCCTTCGCCTCTCCATGGTCTGGACTCCTCGAAATATTATAGTTGAAACCGACTGTGTCGAAGCAATGGAGCTGATCAGGGAAGTTGCTCCGAACAATTCCGTCTATGCCTTCATGGTTAATGCAATTAGAGAGATCCTCAAGAAAAGAGAGTTCATAGTTGCCAAAATTGTTCGGGATGCAAACGCTGTTAGCCATGCTTTAGCTAGATTGGGTAGGGTAGATTGCGAGAACAAGTTTTTGGCCTGGTAGTTTCCCTGAGGAAATTGCTGAAGGTGTCACACACATGACTGTACCTCTATCCATGCTTAATATATTCTCTTTGTTCACAAAAAAATGAACAAAAAGTATTGTTGAACGAAGGAAGTAGCCGGCAAGGATCAAAAGTAGTAGTATGCTCAAATGAAGCTCGATGTCGGCGGTTGGCGCGAGAACGAGAGCTCCACATTCCTCCTCCCTGTAAACGGGATTTTTTCCATAACACGTGCGAGCGACGCAACGAAGGCCCCCACTTCCACAGTTGGAATGCATGCGCCTATATCCGTAACCATCGAGGATTGCCACATTTTCTTCGGCTCTCGCTTCTTTTCCGCCGGAATGGAAACTCCACAGACACAGAACACTAACGCTGGCACAGTCTAGTCCCCTACTGTTTCTCAGCACATTCCCAAGTGGGCGGTTCTGGTGGTGGTACCGGTGGTACCTCCGCCAAAATCCCCTTCGGGTGGCTCACGGCGGAGCCCAGTGCGGAGGCCACCGGTGGTACCGGTGGGCGGAAGCTCCGGTGTTCCCATCGGTACCTCCGCCTGTGCAACTGAGCTACAGGTGTGGTTTTGTACCGGTGGATCTACCGGCGGAGGATCCGCCAAAACCACGTTCGGGTGCATCACAGCGGAGGCCAGGGCGGAACCCACCGGTACTACCGGTGGGTGGAATCTCCGCCGGAACCACCGGTAGCTCCGCCATAGAAGAATCAGCAAAGAAGAAAAGGAGCCGCGCGGGCTCCAGTTTGTGTAGACCACCGGTACTTCCGGTGCAGCGTGGGAGTGGCCAACGGCCAGATTTGGGGAAGGGGTATTTATAGCCCTTCCGCTACCTCTTAAATGCCAAGATTCCCCCCCCCCCCACACACTCTCTCTCTCTCTCTCTCTCTCTCTCTCTCTCTCTCTCTCAGCCATTAATGCAAGTTTCAAGTTTCAACCTCCTAGATGTCCCTCTCCAACCACTCAATCACTCCATAATTTTGTGGAGAGCTAGAGGAGACCTAGATCCGTGATTCCACCAAAGGAATTGCAAATCCATCCACCACATCCTAGTAGATCTAGAATCCTACTTGAGGCCTAGAGACCTTAATAGATCTTGTGCTTGTAGTTTCCACCTTATTGCAAAGAAGCTTCAGATTGTTTCAGAGCCTCCATCCATCTTGTGGAGTATCCTCAACCTCGTGTAAAGGTTTGTCAACGCCTTCAATTCGACCTCATAGTGGAAATGAGAATCTCCCTCGCCGGAGAACCTCAAGGAGAATAAGGTGTGCACAACCGTGCTATTGAGGAGCGCCTAGGTGGCTCCCCACCTCTCCAACGTAGATGTACTTCTCTTGAGAAGGAACTACGGGAAATATATCCTTGTCTCCTTGTTTACACTTGTGGTTTATCTTGTTACCTTTCGTCTTACTTCTGTTGCGTATCTTATCTTGTATCACATAGATTGCTCACCAAACTAAATGCATATCTAGAGAATCTTGTATTACTTGTTTAGCCCAAACTAAAAAGGAAAAGAAGAAAATTGATAGTCAACCTATTCACCCCCCTCTAGTTGACCATAGTGCACTTTCAAAAGGACCGGCCCGTGTGGAGCCATGTCGATACTCGATACCCCTCCAAAACATTCTCGTCACAAACATTTTCAGAACAAAATTGCACATTCCAAAATGAACTTTGAAATTTTTGAAAAAGGAACACCAACAGACACCTCGCGTAACGCGAGATGTACTGAATCTCGATGGAAAACGCCCGATCCAAATTGTCCATTGAAACGGAGGCATAACGTACTATAGATATCTGCCAAAAAATTAGCTATGATGACAAAAAAAGATGATGCCCCGAAATTTCAGTAAAATGCACTCAACGCCTAAACCGTCAAATCATGCTCGAACGGAAGAAAACAAGAAATACTTGATTGGGCTGCTATAACGGAATACTTCCTAAAAATACTTGATTTCCTCTTGTCCAAATATAAATGTATCTATACACAAAACATACCAGAAGGGGTGAATAGCACAACCATTGTTCTCATCCCAAAATATGACCAACCTTAAACTCTTAAAGATTTTAAGCCAATTGTTGAAGCTGTCACACATGATTGTACCCCTATCCATGCTTCATATATTCTTTTTCTTCGCAAAAAATAAATAACAAAAAGTATTGTTGAATGGAGGGAGTAGCCGGCAAGGATCAAAAGTAGTAGTATGCTCAAATGAAGCTCGATGTCGGCGGTTGGCGCGAGAACGAGAGCTCCACATTCCTCCTCCTTGTAAACGGAAATCTTGCCGTAACACGTGCGAGCGACGCAACGAAGCCGAGCAATGCTACGTCCACGGAAAAGTTTAGGCCTTCCGTAATGGGGGTATCTTAGCGCGGGATCATATGCAATTTGCTTACGTGGCACCCTATTTAATGATGAAAGAGATTGTAGTTGTATCTTATATAAGCTACGGCTCTAGCACGGTATCATAGGCAAAAAATGTTGTTAGCCCAATCACATATAAGGATAGGGCCAAAATCATTTAATACAAGTATGCTTAGATACACCTCTTAAGAAACAATGCACTAGGGATGTTGTCTCTTATAATTCTCCACCACCTAGGATGTCGCGCTAAGATACAATGCATTACGGAAGGCCTTACGGATGATTCTTACGGAATTAGTTCAGCCAATCAGAGGGTGGGCCTCTGAGTGAATTCACGGGGCCATTATTAGGGGTGGGAACTAATCAAAAGAGGACACGTATGTCTGTAAAGTTTGCCCGTAAGACATTCGTCCGTAGGTGTAGTGTTTTCGCAACGAAGCCTCCGCTTCCACAGTTGGCATGCATGTGCCTATATCCGTAACCATCGAGGAATGCCCACATTTTCTTCGGCTCTCGCGTCTTTTCCGCCGGAATGGAAGCTCCACAGACACAGAACACTAACGCTGGCACAGTCAGTCCGCACGGGGACACCGCCGGTTATCGAGATTACCGCGGCACACGACAGCAAAATCTGCCATGACAGTGTGAGATGCTTGGTACCTTTCGTAGAAGACTTAATATTCCATGACAGTACTATGAGCGTAACACAAAAGTCAGCATGACATAACAAGCAGCACAGCACCGGTGGTGTAAAGAATAAACTGATCGACCAAAAATAACAAGCAATCATTTCCTCAGATTACACAAGGGATGTAAATCCAAAGAAAATAAATCAAAGAAAATCTAAACAAGAGGGTGACCTGCCGGCCTCTTCTAGTTATATACTACTACTGCTGACTTTACCATAGCTTTTCCCACTCCTTCCTCTCCCTTTCCTCCTCTCAGTCCTCACTGGCAAGTGGACTAGTGGGTGCCAAGAACAATTAATAAAACCAAAAGGATAAAAAAAATCACTAATTAAGTTGTCATCAGTATGGGGCCCCACCACGCCGGGTTGCCCCTACCCAAAAATTGTATAGAGGAAAAAAAAGAAGAAAAAATCGGCCTCTTGGACGGAGGCGGCGGCCTACAGATCCGGCAGGTTGCTCAAGAGCTCCGCGAAGGTTCTCGGCGACGGCACGGTGGGCGTGGCAAGCAGGTTCCGTGGGCTCGGGATGAAGGGATCGGAGTAGTAGGATGGTGGTGGCCGGGCGGCGCCGCCGCTGCCGCTGCCCGACGAGGCGGCGCCCGTGGAGGCGGTCCGGAGGATGGGGCTGAGCTCGTTGAGCCAGCTTATGCAGCTCGGGTCGAACGGCAGCGGCGAGAACTGGCCCAAGGCCGCGGCCGGCGGCAGCGAGGACGGCAAAGGGGACAGGATGCCGAGCCGGGGCTGGCCGACGACGGCCGCGAGGCTGCCGTCGTCGAATCTGTAGTCGGAGAAGTCCATGTACTCCGACGGGGTGGGCGCGGGCATCGGGCGGACGGACCTCTCGATGGTCGCCAGCCTCGCCGCCGGGGACATCGCGGCGGACGGCGAGAGAAGCAGCTCCGGCGGGAGGAACATGGGCTGCTCGGGCACGGCCTCGTCCATCTGGCAGTCCTGGGTGGGGGCTTCGTAGGAGCCAGAGGCTGGGCCGGTTAGGCGCTGCACGAGCGCCATGAACTCGCTGGGCTTGGTGTGGATGATCTTGGGCGACGCGTCGTAGATGATCACCGGCTCGCGCGGAGGCTGCTGCCCTTGCTTCTCCTCCCGCCGGCCGTGGCCCTGCCCCTGCGGCTGAGCCTGCGCCGGCGCCCCGGACGGCTTCTTGATGGCGTGCGATTCGGGGCGCACGTTGAGCCGCGGCGGGCGCGGGCCCTGCAGCTGCAGCTGGCGCCGCGGCGTGGTGGGCCGCCCCGACGACGAGGGCGGATCCATCCGGTGGTGGTCGGAGGGCGGCGAGGGTCCCCCGGCGACGGCGCGGGAGAGGACGCGGAGGAGGGGGGAGAGGGTACCGTGACGGGAATGGGAATGGGGATGGTTCAACATGTGAGTGTGTGGGTGAGCGAGCTCGGCAGGGCAAATCGGGAAGGTGGAAGTCAATCTCGGGTTTTACAAAACGGAGGTGGAAATTCTACGGCCGGTCCGGGGGGGAGGGTTTGTAGGCGTGGGTTTTGTTTCCGTGTGTCGTGATCGGACTCGTTCTTTGCGGCAGGACGGCAGCGGCAGTGGACTGGGCTCGCTCCCGCCGTTCCGCGTCGCCGGTGATTGTTCTTTTTTGCTTCAAGATCGGTTGACGGTGACGTTGCCGGAACACGGGGAGGGCGAAATGTGCTGTAGGTTGTTGAACGGGTCCGTGGGTGGCCGCCGCCGTGCACAACAAAAAAGTACGGCACAGGGTTTTTGGCTGACACTACAGGGTACTACCGTACATACAGGTTGCTACTTGGAGAGGGGGAAATATTGGTCGTTCCGACGGCCTCGGAAAAGGTTTCATTTGTGCTGCCAGCATTCCCTGCCACAGCCATCGCACATGTGGCAGCCACCCCGACGGCCAGACGTGCTGCCCATGCGTGGGAAGGACCACGCTTTGCACTTAAGTCTCTGAAAAAGTTCAATTAGGTATGTTTCCGGATGAACGTATTACTATTCCATCCGTTTCCAAAATGCATGAATTCTATTTGTCCAACTGTGTTTGTGTGTATCCGAGAGCTGAGAAGAAGCACATTCGAGACGAAAAAAGTGTTCCATTTCGTCGTGATGACATCACCGTCGCGCTCCTCTCCTCGCCGCGAACGCGGGAGTACATCTACAGGGATCACCGGCGGCCCGCGGTGGTTAGCTCTGTATCTACCACGCTATGTTGGAGATCGGCGGCGAGCCTCGAGCATGATATAGTGGGATGGCAGGGATAGGATATCGATACGCAATGCGATTGATCACGAGATCGATCAACTAGCGATGGTGTCGATCGCTGGAATCCGTACCGGGTGCAACGGTGAAATTCGAAATATTTGTGGTCGGGATTGGGCGTTTCTTCCTTTGAGCCCATGTTACCAATGGCGGGCCATGGGGCGGTCCTAGCCGTCAGTAACCACAACGACTAAGGTGGAGCGCACGAGGAGCGTCTCATTATTCAACCGCACACAAGAAAACCAAACCCTAGGCCATGCGGTGTGGTCTTCGTCAGATCCAGATCCTCACCACGCCCATCAGGTCCACAGGTTGCAGACCCGAGAGAGTGGAGTGGAGTTGCTTCGGGGATCGCAGATCTTTGCGCAGGTGTTGTGCGCGCCCATGGATCGAAGGTTTGGCCGTGGAGGGGGAGGGTACAGAGGTGAATATGGTGGTGGTGGAGGTGGATATGGGGGGCCGAGAAGATATCCGTGGAACCAATATAGTCAGGGTCCCTATGAAGGGAGAGCTAGGGGAGGAGGTGAGTTTACCCGACGGGACGAGCAACATCGCCGTGAAGTAGAAAGGCGAAAAGAGGAGGACTGGCGCTGCGACGAAGACCGACGCCATGAAGAAGATAGGCGCGGATCTGAGGAAAGACACATAGTGGAGGAGGACAACCGACGCAGAGGAGATCTCCGTCGCGAGGAAGATGAACAACGCCGCATCGATAGTGCGCGGGAATCGGAGAGGTTGGCCAGGGAAAGGGACTTACAGGAGCAGCGGCGCCGTGATGTGCCGGCGGCTGGAAGTAGTGACCGATTGAATCATCGTGAGGACATGACGGAAGCAGGTTCGATTTCGGCGGCGATGGCGTCAAGGGCGGCAACGACATCTGCTACATCGTCTCCAGTTGGTGAGATCCCTTCAACTCTTCCTCGGCAGGTCCAAAATAATCTTCTACAGAATCCTCTTGTGGTTAGTCCTTCAGTCCAATCGAATGTTGCGCCAGCTACTTCACTTGTTCCTACAATAAACTCTGCTTCCAATCTACCTCCTCAAGCTGTTGTTGTCACCCCAATGACTAGGCAGGAGGTTATTCCGACAGGGTCCTCTGTACTAATGCCTAGAATAACTCCTCGCAATGATGTATTGGAGAATTTGAACATTGAGGAAATTGGAGAAGTGGCAAGAGGGAGATCTAGCTGTTGTGGAGGGGAATATACCCTGTTTGTGTGTCAAGTTAGGGATCCAGGAGAGTATGTTGCTCCTCATTATGGTAATTCTGACTTTGATCAAGGTTTTTACTCCATTCCTGTGGTGGAAAATGAAGTTAGGACACATGAAGTCCTTCATCATGCTTTAATCAAGGTGCTAACAGGTGAAGCAAATGGCAGGGAACTTGAACATGAGTTCCAGGTCTGGGCAGAATCAATGAAAATTAACTGGAGGTTCTATGCAAAATCGATCTTTGAGACATAGATTCAAATGAGATTTCCTAATGCAAAATGACTTGAAGAATCATCTAACTTTGGAGGATTCTTCATGAAAATAAGCTTGGAGTAGTGGTTGAGATCAAGAAGTGGTCTGGGGAGATCATGCCAGAGGCAGTGCTCAAGGAGGCCTGGTTCAGGATCAAAGGAATTCCAATTAAGTACAGGAAGAGAGCTACCGTATTTTATGTTACATGGTTAGTAGGAAAGCCCTTAACCTTGGAAAAAACATTATTAGAAACTTCAGTTGTGTTAGAGTTAAAATAGGATGTAGATATGTTTCACTGGTGCCAAATATTAGAGAAGCAGAAATGAAAGGAGCTTTCTACGAATCCAGATAAGCAGAGAGCTATTTGAGCCCTCTGTCGATCCAGCCTTGTACTACAAACAGGCAAAAGAGAAGAATGTAGGAGATGAAAGCAACTTGAATGGAGGTGTTGGCTCTGCTAGAAGAATAGACAATCCCCAAAGTGGGGGACTCCTTGTAACATCCCGTGTTTGCAATATAGGCTATATAGATTTGATCATGTCATTCATGCATGATTTTTCCCTAAGAAAATTTGTATTTCTATTTAAAGAAAAAAATATTTAAATTTTCCTCAACCAATGGCAATTCAGAAGGGGAACTCAAAAGTTTTTCAAAAAATCAAAACAAAATCTAGAGAGGTTGCAAATGTTGTGAGGATTCAAAAAAAACATCTTTGCTAAATTTTATCCTTTCAAAAAGGCTCTCAAATATTTAAGTCAAGTTCACTTTTTTAAAACAGAAGGGATTTTCTGAAAATTCTGGAAACTACGTTTTTTTTTTGAAAATCTACTCTTTGTTTCTTGGCCAATAGGAGTCCTGGTCGTTGACGTTTCTCGTGCCATCTCCTGCTCGGCCCTCTCTGATGTGGGTAAGACTGGGAGAGGCGTCTCCATCACGCATCCTCCCTCCTCACTGTTTGAGGTATGCCCTAGAGACAATAGTATTCAGTTACTATTCTATTTCCAAGTTCAGAAGTAAGTTTATGCCATCATGCTACAACCTCTATAACACTTGAAAATTCAGTTTTCAAAGGAAAATCTTTGTGCGGGTGTGAAGACATAAACAAACAAGAGTTCATAATCTTGTCTCTAAGATTAGCTTGTGTTTTGTGAGATGATCATATTTTTCTGATCATGGACTTAGAAGAAAGTCTAGTAAAACATGTGAGTTTATTGTTAGGATAACAATAGTACTGAACCGACCCAAGTGTATGTTGTTGCTAAAATAGACTAAACAATCAACATAAGTTTTAGCAAATGCATATGAAGTTAACAATGACTATAATTCCTATACTATGAGAATATCTAGTGACCCCATGATGGAAAGTTATACTTTGGATATCATCCACCGTCTTGCTGTAACTGGGGACTATAACAGTGATGTATGGGTATGACCTAGAAAGTGTAATGGAAGTGAGATCGTTTAAGACTAGTACTTAACTCCTCTAGACGATAGAAAGATACATTCTCTGAGCCCTCTTAGCATCACCGATGGCATATCGTCTGGCCAGACACAGTGTGATCAAATCACAGGTTCATTGGGGATATGAATGTGAAAAGAGAACGATAACGGTAAACAAGTTATATGTGTTATGATCAAAGAGTTTGATCAGACTAGATCACATAGTCTCACCTCACGATATCGTTGGTATCATGAAGCTAAGTGAATAAGTGCAATGAGTAACTTATAAGGTTCCCTCATACATCGGGAATACATAGGAACCATCATGGACGTCTGATGCATGTAAAATGCATACATGAACTTTGCATGTTATTACTTGTTTTTCCTACATATTAGCAACTTATATTCATGTTTTATAATGATTTGGGGGATTTTCTAAACAATCCCCCTTCTTTTGGTTCTAACCCTGTTTTTCCAGAAAACGTACTTTTTAGTGTTTGAGACTTTCCGGGAGCTTCGGGACTCCAAAAAGGGCAAGGCCAAAGAGCACGGTTCAGAATTTTCAAGACGAAGACCACGGGCCAAAGTAGAGGGCCAAAAGGACAACCAGGTGGCAAAGAGGACCCTCCACGCGGCCAGATTCCTTGGTCGCGTGAGAGGCCCCCTTTTTTTCCCCGTGGCTCCGATGTCGTCGATCTTTCTTCTCCCGAGTGTCTCGTGAGCTAAAAACGACTATATATAGGGTCCCCTGGACTTTTCGAGGAAGAGGCGGCGCCGAGAGACGAAACCACAAAACAGAGAGACAGAAGGCTGCCGCCGGAGAAGATCGGAGGGGGGAAACGCCGCCGGGATCACCACCGGAGGGCTCCACCCCCTCCGGCATGTTCATCATCAACATCTACAGCAAGATCAGCTCCATCTCTCCACTGTAATCTCTTGGCAAACACGATGTATGATGCAATACTATATTCCCTTGATGTATTGTGTCTCCCCGTCTATGTTTGAGTAGTGAATTGTTCTTGGCAATGGTGAAATAGTTCGTTGATTGGTTGCATACAAGTTTGTTATCTTCTATGATTGTATTTATGTACAATATATGAGTGCACGCATATGTTGGGGAATGCATGTAAGATGATCACCGGTAGCATAATGGAGTGGTGGTGACTTGGGAGTGACAGTAACCTGATACCGAGCCACAAATTTAAGTTATTGGGGGATATATATAGGAGACCTTAGAACGTAAGGCTATGGTGGGACTTTATGTCTTAATCAATCTTGTGCAGTCATTTACTTGGCCACATGATCCATCATAAGGGGTTGTAGATCATTTACTTGACTATACCTATTCATGGCTCCTTCCTAGAAGAAACAACTAAGACTAAAACATGTGCTTCACTAATTGTGACAACCACATGAACGAAACACCTATTGCTAGAACACTTGCTCCCTTGAGATACTTGAGATATTTGCTACTTGCTACTTGTGAACTTGCTTAGAAACTTGCTTTAGAAACTTTCTTCACTAGTTACTAGATAAACCACACTCCACGTCACTTGCTTTTAATTAGTTAGTTCCTTTTAGTCAAACTTATTGCTTTGCATAAAAAGCCATATAAGAGGGTTATAGGGCTTTAGAGAATAGATAGCTTACCTTCAGCTCCTCGTGGGTTCGACACTCAAATACTTATCGAAAGGTACTACAATTGATCTCCTGCACTTGGAAGTCATCAAGCACTTTTCTGGCGCCGTTGCCGGGGAGCGTTGTGCTAAGCTTTTATTCTTGTTTGCATTGCATACTAACATATAAACCTAAAACACAAAAAAAAAATGGAAAACAACCAAACAATTTTAGAACTGTATAATATCTACCTTGAATTAGGACATGAAGTGTTTGAGGGGAAATTGAAAAATTATTTGCACAACAATCATATTTTTGGTAGTACTAATTCTTTGAACAACTTTATTGCTAAGGAAAACCTTGAGCTTGGGGAAGTTTGTCTTGATGAATATGATATTTTTAGTCCCCCTACTATTGAGGATAAAAATGATATACTTGCTGATTCTGTGGAAAGTTTTAAGCTTGGGGAAGTTAGTTTTGATGAGCATGATATTTCTAGTTCCCCAAGCTTGGAGGAGAAAATTCACTTTGATGATACTATGCCTCCTATATATGATGATTGCAATGAAAATTATGAATGTTTAACTCCCACTATCACTAATGAGGATTTTACTTATGTGGAGAGTAGTGATTCTTTTATGCATGTGGCTCATGATAAGAATGTTTTATGTGATATTCATATTGTTGAATATATTCATGATGCTACTGAAAATTATTATGAGAGAGGGAAACATGGTTACACATATTTCAACAATATTAAGTTTCCCCTCTTTATGCTAAAAGTATTGAAATTGCACTTGATCTACCTTTCTATGCTTGCTATTATGTGCTTCTTTTATTTGTTTCATTACAAAATGCCAATGCATAGGAAATGGGTTAGACTTAAAAAAAAATTGTTTAATATTTTTTTGGTGTGTTCCTTATGCTTTAATTTCCTATTCGGTTTGAGCACACATTTATGTCTTTACAACATGTAAAATGCCTTTACCTACTGTTATGTATCATTTAGTTTAAGATTTTCATTTTATAAAAAATTTGGGAAAGTAAATGAGAAGGATGAGTAATGGAGAAGTTGGGGTCAACCTTGAACATGTGTTGTTCATGCCAATGAAACCATTGCAAAGTCTCTATCATTAAAACTTTTTCCAAAGCTAAAAACAATAAAAATATTAGTTCACTACTGTAACATCACATTTCTGTCTTATTTCTCATCTTAAATGGCAAGAATAATCTTATATGAGAGATAGGATTAAACAATAGTAATTAGCTGTCAAGAAAACAGATTCCTGAACTTCACTGCAAAAAATGTTTAAAATCACAGAAGTGGAATTTTGACCTGGTAATTTACGACAGCAATATTTAGTTATCACTACATATTTCATTAGTTTTAAGTTTTCTGATTTGAGCAACTTAAGTGCCTCTAAAAATTCACTCTTTACGGGCTGTTCAGTTTTTGGCAGATTATGTCTTTATTTTGCATTGCTCTCATTACTTGTGTTTTGTGTGGTTCTTTTGATCAAGGAGCAATGCACAACTGTAGTAACAGTAGTTAATATTTAGAATCAACTCATGATGTGTCTTTGTTGTACCTATGTGGATTTATTTATGGAGGCACTAACCCCTCTAATCAAGTTTTATGTTGAGATTTGTGTAAGAAGAATTTTTCAGGAGGAAGAGTTGAGTGAGATGAACAAAGATCAAGAGGGAAAACCAATCAAGCTTGGGAATGTACCGCTGGGCTCACCCTACATGTATCAAATAAGTACAAGAATCCAAGCTTGGGGATGCCGAGCCACCTCACTCCAACCATCATGATGTTAAGTAAGTAAAGCATAGCTATATGGCTATAAAGAAAGCGCTTTACGGGAGGCAACCCGGTTGTTTTTGTTTGGATTTTCCTAGTGTCCTCTTTCTGTATCAAGATATTAGTTTTTTTTTTGTTTTAATTCTGGAGTTTTCAATAAAGAGTCAAGTCAAACCCATTTGGACTTATAAGTTGCTATCCTAGTGCATGAAATTTCTGTTTCAGCACGAGTCTGCTCACCGTATGATTTTACGTTTTTTATTGGTATGTCGGATTGAGCTCATTTTTAGTATGTTCTGCAACTTTTCGTCCTCTGTAAGCACAAAAATTGGCTTAATTTTTTGACGAGTCTAGCTTAGGGCAAAACATTCGTTTTGCTGCTGTTGCTTTTCTGGACATATTCTGCCTTCTTTTGTTTTATGCACTCTTTGGGCTTGGGAATTGAACCATGATTCTTTCAAGCAAGAGAGTGAACATACAACATAAGGAACCTTATTGTCTATCTACTGGAGCATTTGATTTGGAATTTTTCACAACAAGCATGTGATTTGTTTGTCCTTGCTAATCTCACCCCACAGAAAAAGAATGGGAGAAACATGTTTTGTGAAGTTTTTTCACAGGGAATAGAGGAGCTGCGCCTCAAGACATCCAAGAATGGTGAAAGCCATAAGCTTGGGGATGTGATGAACACCCCACTGGAGCTACACTCTTTTGGTTAGCACACGTCCGCTTTCTGTTTTTCTAAGCAAAGCATTTATCGTAGAGACTTGAAGCGTCTAGTTTTTGTTTTTATTTTTGTTTTGATAAGACCACACCCATCATTTTATATGAGATTGAGCTACTGGAGTTTGGGGTTGGAATGTATTGGATGCTAGTATTATGACTTGGAATAGGGATGCCATGGTTGATTTGAAGAGCTACATATGTTTGCATGATTTATAGGCTTTTTATGTGTAGAAATTTGCAATAATGTTGTCTTGAGCTATCTCTTATTCATATCCTAGATGTTAATTGCTGGTTTATTTAGTTTGTCATGAAATGAGTAGTTCTATGGACATATGCATGCATAGTATCTGGTCAACTATCTCCCTCTTGCTAGCAAAAAATTTAAAAATTCCAACAAGTAAAAACTTGTTTCCAACACTCCTTAGCCAAGTATTTCCAGTGAGTCCACCATATCTTCCCATTAGCTTCATTGCTATTCCGAGTATGTTCACCATGTTATTGTGTTATTTATGTTCTAAATTAAGATATTGACTTTATTAATTGTCATGGGTTGAACTTGGGATAGGACTCTCGCGAACTTTTGAAGGCACACTTTACTTTTTATGCATCTAATAAACATTACCCAATAATGGGAGACACAAGTTTTGCATTTGACAAGTGTGTGGTTGGGAGCTAGCTATAAACGTGTATCACCGGAAAGCTTTCAACATTGCACAAAAATTTACATTTGGTTGATATCATGTACTTTTGTTTTTGGACTCCTGCCATGCCGAAATGAAATAGAGGAATAGTAACTTTTGATGAGTAAGTATCTATATGACTAGAGAAACGCATTGGGCCGCTAACCCAAGCCATGCTTTATCATGGTGGAAATTTAATTACAGCTTGAGTGACTCTACAACACATCCTACAATAAAATAAGAAGCTATGCATAATAGTGAATGAAAATAAAAAGGATGATGAGTCTACTCCGTTTGTTTGTCTTGTCATTGTGACATGGGCTTGTTTCCATGTCATGGGGCAAGAGGTACCTCTTTGCGGTTCTCTATGATGTCATTAATACTTATTATGATTGTACAAAGCTTATTAGGAATCTTAAGTTGAGTAATCATGGAGTAGGTTTTCACACTCACGGGGCACGAGGATTTCAACCACCTTGTCATTCACATTACTTCAACATTCACCATTTAAGATGCTAGTGATAAAGGGGCAATGAGAGTCCTAGATCAATGGATACCACATTTCAATTAGTAATTTTAGTTGAATAATTTAGAGGCTAAATAAGACTTGATCATGTTTTACCTCTACTCAATTTTCTCCAAAGTGTCCACCATATTTTCTATTTTCCATTATGCTATTCTTTGACCAATATAGGATTTTATTTTTCATTTTGTGTATGCATTTGGTCCATAGTGCTTTTATTTCATTATACACTTTGTGAACTTTCATGAAGCATCTTTGCCTGCATATTTGATATTTCTTACAACATGAATTGTATATTGCTACTCATTTCTAGTATTAATCATTTGATTATATGTAGCGTGAATAATCCTCCTTGATATCCCATGATTGTTTCAATATGCAAAGTCCATGTTAGTTTTATCACCTTCATACTCGAGGACGAGCATGGGTTAAGCTTGGGGATTCTGATGCATGTAAAATGCATACATGAACTTTGCATGTTATTACTTGTTTTTCCTACATATTAGCAACTTATATTCATGTTTTATAATGATTTGGGGGATTTTCTAAACAATCCCCTTTCTTTTGGTTCTAACCCTGTTTTTCCAGAAAACGTACTTTTTAGTGTTTCAGATTTTCCGGGAGCTTCGGGACTCCAAAAAGGGCAAGGCCAAAGAGCACGGTTCAGAATTTTCGAGACGAAGACCATGGGCCAAAGTAGAGGGCCAAAAGGACAATCAGGTGGCAAATAGGACCCTCCACGCGGCCAGATTCCTTGGAGGCATGAGAGGCCCCCTTTTTGCCCCCGTGGCTCCGATGCCGTCGATCTTTATTCTCCCGAGTGTCTCGTGACCTAAAAACGACTATATAAAGGGTACCCTGGCCTTTTCGAGGAAGAGGCGGCGCCGAGAGACGAAACCACGAAACAGAGAGACAGAAGGCTGCTGCCGGAGAAGATCGGAGGGGGGAAACGCCGCCGGGACCACCCCCGGAGGGTCCACCCCCCTCCGGCGTTTTCATCATCAACATCTACAGCAAGATCAGCTCCATCTCTCCATTGTAATCTCTTGGCAAACACGATGTATGATGCAATACTATGTTCCCTTGATGTATTGTGTCTCCCCGTATATGTTTGAGTAGTGAATTGTTCTTGGCAATGGTGAAATAGTTCGTTGATTGGTTGCATACAAGTTTGTTATCTTCTATGATTGTCTTTATGTACAATATATGAGTGCACGCATATGTTGGGGAATGCATGTAAGGTGATCACCGGTAGCATAATGGAGTGGTGGTGACTTGGGAGTGACAGTAACCTGAGACCGAGCCACAAAGTTAAGTTATTGGGGGATATATATAGGGGACCTTAGAACGTAAGGCTATGGTGGGACTTTATGTCTTAATCAATCTTGTGCAGTCATTTACTTGGCCACATGATCCATCATAAGGGGTTGTAGATCATTTACTTGACTATACCTATTCATGGCTCCTTCCTAGAAGAAACAACTAAGACTAAAACATGTGCTTCACTAATTGTGACAACCACACGAACGAAACACCTATTGCTAGAACACTTGCTCCCTTGAGATACTTGAGATATTTGCTGCTTGCTACTTGTGAAACTTGCTTAGAAACTTGCTTTAGAAACTTGCTTCACTAGTTACTAGACAAACCACACTCCACGTCACTTGCTTTTAATTAGTTAGTTCCTTTTAGTCAAACTTATTGCTTTGCATAAACAGCCATATAAGAGGGTTATAGGGCTTTAGAGAATAGACAGCTTACCTTCAGCTCCTCGTGGGTTCGACACTCAAATACTTATCGAAAGGTACTACAATTGATCTCCTGCACTTGGGAGTCATCAACGTCCACGGTCCGGCTGTTGGTTATTCTTCGGTAAGTACCCGAACATGTCCGTGTGTTATCGATCCTTTACGGGTCACATGCTTAAGCTGTGCCAACCTTTTATTAATATAAATAATATGATACTCTTTGTGTTATGAATGTTTGATGTCGTTACGATTTCAGAGAAACAAGTCCAATGTCAATCAGAGTGGTTTCGGGAAGGTACTATAACAGAGAAATTATGCCGGTGTTTGGTATAATTTCTATGAGAAGCTATGGAGGACATGAGATGTCTCGGGGTGTTAGAAATGAGTAATGTTGGATAACATCAATGATTTTATCTATTGGGGTAACGGGGTTCTGGAAAAGTTCTGGTGGACTTTCCTTACATGGAATAAGTGCCAGAGGGGGGCAGTTTCCCGCCATGGACAAAACCTAATTTTAGGAAATGTCGGGTGGGGCCCATGGTCTCACAAAGTGCACAAATATTCCATAAGTATTTGTCCTTAATTTATTTAATTAATAAATGAGAAGGAAAAATAAAAAGAAAAAGAAAATAAAAAGGGAGGTGGGATTGGACTCCACAAGGGAGTCCAATCTTATTCCTCCTAGGAGGAGGGGAGAGGGAAACCAATCTCCCCCCTAGGAAAGTGCCCTCCTTGATCCCACTATATAACCCCACCCCCTCCTCTTTGGAGACACAATCAATTGAGACTTTTGGCCTTCTCTCTCTCATATAATTAGAGATCTAGTTAGAGGGCATCTAGAATTAGAGCCTCTAATTAGAGAAGCTCTAATTGAATTGGAGCCTCTAATTAGAAACATCTCTAATTAGATTAGAGCCTATTCTAATCGGGTTTTTGAGTTATACTCTCCCGATTAGACCTATCTCTAAGTGTTTTCTCTCTCATGTGTTGAGAACTTCCATTTTCATAATAACTCTAATTATAGTTGATTATAACTACAAACTAGCAATGCCGGAAGGCTGTCTCTCTTCGTCGGTGTTGATTCCTGAACGGTAGAGCCCTGACGGGTTGACACGAGCATACGCGTGCACACCATAAGAGGGATTACACGTGTGATCCTAAGGAGGGAAGACTTAGCGAAATCCTTGCAGCTAGGTCTAGTTGCGAGGATCTACGATTGTTCAAAACTCTTCTACGAGTAAATAGATTATGCTGCCCGGTGAGTCGTTTTCCAGATCGTTTCATGTATGGGCATGCCTCGTTATCTGCATAGTGATCATGGTGGACTATGTCTAGCCAAGTTTTTAAATTCTGCAGCGTAGACTAGAAGTGGTATCAGAGCGTACTATGCGTAGATACGATTGGATCTAGAGCACGAGTTTGTGCGGGTATTGCACAAGGTTGTGCAAGTATATTAGAAAGCTCTATAACATTCAGTTTCTTTTTGTTTCTTCCCAATAAGCCATGTTTATTTTGTTTCCGGTTGCATGGTATGACTTTTTACAAACTTCTGCTAATATTAGGATTCTCGAGTGGCCCATGACATATCTCGCTTGATCCGAAGAAGTGCTGCAGTAGCTTCTGGTCAAACCATAGTTGGTCTCATAAAACGGCATGGTGGAAAAAACATGTGGATTGGATCCACACGGGGGGTCGTGGTTATGAATATGTTTAGATTGAGGCTCTAGACGTTTTCGCAATTTCTGTGTTTCTATCACCCCGCAAAGGTAATTTAGCAATGAGAATTAACATACCTCGAATTACATAGGTAATGATAATAGCGATCGTAGAAACTACAGCCACGCTAAAACTTGCAAACAAAATGTTAGAGGCGTCTAACTCTTTTTCATAGAGTGTGTGTGGTTTGGTATAGATATTGTGTTATTGTGGTTTGACATGATGGCCAATGCCAAAGGATTGTCAATTGTTCAACATCGACAATCAGGCGTTCATCACGGAGCTCGGAGGAAGTACATGATTGGAGAAAGTGGGGAAATATTTGAAGGAATTTTCACCGCAGCGGAATATCCTCGGATTTTCACTAAGGTGAAAATAATGAACATGGAGGATCCTTGTTGGAGATGCGTTAAGAAATCCCCGAAGAACAAAGGTTATACCAAATCACACGAATTTATAAATTTCCTGTGATGTTTATCTTTTGTTGATTGCGTAGTAGTCATTTATTAGGGTGATTCCTCTCTTAAAAAACATAAAGGTAGTTTGTGTTCTCCCAATTGTAGCACCCTCAAACCAGCATGGGTACGCGTTCATAACTTGGATAAGAGGGTCAACGTGCCTCTTCTTGCCGGGATGCAGGTTATAGTTTGCTCACTTGGATACAATGTACATTCTATATGGCAGAGTTAGTTGGTTGTCTTGTCGTTCAGGCATTAAAGTCATGATCTCATAACACACACATCAAAAGAAGAGCGAGAATCACACATGTGATTTGTTTGTTGGCCTACTCTCTAGGTTATGGTTTGTTGAGATGGATACATCCTTTTAATCATAATATATTGGGATCTCGTTTCACTGAAAGTTGATCTTGAGGAACATCAATTTTAGTGGGAGCATATCTTAATGTAAAATTTAATTCAATTAATTAGTGCAAATTAATTTTGAACTATAGTGTCTAAATAAACTTTTTTTTATTGTAGAGATGGATCCCGTTGATATCATAAGTCTGCGTGAGTTGTTGGGGTTACAAAATTTAACTAAGGAAAGCGTGGAATTCTGTGATTGGGTTCACGATCTAAGATCTACTCTCAGAGGTCATGGCGTTGAGCATGTGCTGGATACTGAAGTTCCGGCACCTGATGGAGAGTATTCTCCGTTAGGAGATGAGTAGTATCAAGTTTATATGATCATGTTGGAAAGTTTAAGTTCTGATTTGAGTGATAGTTATCCACACTATCTCCCCTTCCATCTCATAGAAGCTTTGAAGGCTCGATTCTCTATGTAACTCTATCATGGTCATCTAAAACTTTATGTTAAACTGTTAAGGTGCAAACCCAAATGCCTTGGGTCTTTGAGGAAGCACAAGAGCAAGTTTAGAGAGATACTGCATAATCTTAAGGACATTGGTTCCCCAATTCCAGAAAGGCTAGCAATTGATACACACCTCATGTCACTTCCATCACATTACTTAGTATTCATAGCCTGCTACAATCTGATGGAAGTTGAGAAGGCAGTTGAAGAAGTCTTCTAGATGCTCATGTCAGCAGAGATGGATGTTTTCATTCACGTCGGGATGACTGCATCAGAAAGAAAAGACAATGGGCAAGTCCACACAAGGTATAAGAGTTATAGCAGTTATTGACATTTTTCTTGTCTCAAAGATATTTTGCTATTATACACTGAAATTTATCAATTGCAATTTATTGTAGAGTGATAAGGAAAAGAGGAAAGAGAGGTGGGAAGTGTGGAGGGCGTAGTGGAAGACGCATTAAAGGCGCCATACCAGCTGCAACATCTACGGGGCCCTAAGTCAATAAAGAGGATCAACAATAGGACTTCGAAATAATTGTTATTTTGAGTTTGATCCTTATGTGATGAATATTTTATGTTCCTGAACCCTGTTGAGTTCAAATTATAAAATATTTGTTGGAATTCCATGTTTGGGTATTGAGAGTTTATGATCTTCTTTATTCTGCTATGTCAATTACTTTTATTATTAAGTCTTGAAGTTTTTGATTCAAATTATTTATAAAGTTTGAGTAATAGTTTCATGGCTTATTAAATAAATTGGAGATAAGTATTTTATTTGATTTATACAAGTTGAAAGGCTTCCTCCAATATATCTAATATGACAAAAATCCATTAAGTGCTAGGCACTTGTGAATTTTGAAATTCACATAAGTTGGATGTTTTCTCAATTGATTTAATTCCATTGAAGATTCAATATGATAAATTAATCATATTGATGAAGTGGAATAGATGAACTAATTGAAGTTTCATTATTTCATAAAATCCAGTGGGAGGAATTTTTTTGAATCAAAAACTAAGATCAGAGAAATTTAATTGAAGTAGAAAAAAGAATTAATTCAATTTATAACATGGATTGACAATGAATGTTTTCTTAGTAATTAATTACTCCTGATGAATTTTGAGAGATTTAAAATTATCGTGATAATACAATCTTTGTAAGATAAGGATTTAAGCAATGTTATATTTTTCAAAACTTTGTGTGGTAAAGTGAAAGCGTGAAACGAAAAAAATGCTTGGACCCACAAAAGAAAATTATTTTGTTTATTTCTTTAAGTTTTTACTATATTATTAGTTAACTTAGATTTATTTTAATTAGAAGTTCCTAGTAATAAATATTTCTCAAGCATGAAGCATAATTGATTAAAAGGTTTTGCATAAAACCAATAACTTTATTAGTAATAAATTTCCACTTTTTACTCCATGTGTTTTAAACACATTGGATTAAGGATAAATGTGTCCTCTCATGAAAGATATATGGAAATCATATTAAGTTGAGATTGTGAATCTTTGGAGAATAATTTAATGAAAGGGGTAACATGCAAATGTTTCCAAACCATCGCCTTGTCCAGGAATTTATGTATGAGATACATAAAGTTCAAATTTAATATTTGAATAATGTCATATGAGGAAATTTGATGTAATATTCACTTTGTGAAACATTTACTGATATTCCCACATAATGACTACAATATGCAAAACAAAACATACAAGATAATAGTGTTTATAAATATATGATATTGGATTATCATATACTCCCTCCGATCGCAATTAGATGACTTGTGTTTTGTCAAATACAGATGTATCTATATACTAAAATATGTCTAGATACATCCATATTTAGACAAAAACAAGTCATCTAATTCTGAACAGAGGGAGTAGATCCATGTTAGAAGAAAATATTCAGTTTGACTCCAAGATTTTATCTTAACAGTAAGTTGGAGTAAGTTTATAATCACAAGGAAAATGAATGTTTTCACAGCAGGAACGGAAATAAATATTTTATATTCATAAAGATAGTATTTGTAAAATTATTTTATCAATTACAAATAAATGATAATGATAAAGTTGAGAAACTTATCATGTCAATTGCTTGGTGCTGATATTGGATCAACTAGCAAAATTATTTTGCTAAGAGTAATTAATTTTATTACTAGAGTAATCATAAAATATTACAAGTATGAGTATTAAGTCAGTCGTGTTTTTGAAACACGAGGAATTTCTTGTTCATTATATAAAGCAAAGGGAGTTAAAAGTTAGTGGGAGCTGATTATGATCTTTTAACTTGGCAAAGTCAATTAAAAGAAAGATACCTCATAGAAAAGATTTTAAAAAGTTTTAAATGATATATCAGAAAGTGTCTTACTAAATTCAGGGACTATGAGATAGACTGAGGAATTTAATGAACATGAATATGATGGGTGTGCTAGGTTTAATTATGAAAGAAATTTTGAATTGCCTTGAGATAAAATTTATTTTGTCTCAAAAGAAAGATGACATGATATTTTGCAATAGACATGACATTCGTAGTCATTGGTGAGCAAAATATGAAGGGTTAAGATCAAATTATAATATTTTTTGATTTGACCAATCTCATAGTCATTAAAAGTATTTGCACAGAAGAACCGGTGAATTTCCGATGATTGAAATTGTTTTTGTTAATCGAGTATAAAGGAGAAAAACTTATAGAAAGTTTTTTCTTGTGCAGTTAATTGTTTATAATAAAACAAGAAAATTATGGTGAGAAGTTTCTCCAAGAAATATTTAACGGTAATATTACAAAGTGGAAAACGACTTACTAGAATTTTGTATAGCTACAAATAATATTGTGATTATTCAGATATGTATTTGTGGTGGAATTAAAAAACCAAATCTTTATTGATTTTAAACCAGATTATAATTCTTCAATTGATAATATTGTATGTCGTATAATGATCAACATTCGAGTATTATGAGTTGACTCTACAATATTTTGTGGATAGGGTGGAGCTCCCTATAGGGAAAGGTAGGGCATGGATGACCCACAAGTATATGGGTTCGCTACAGTCTTCGAGGGAATTAAAACCCAAATTTATTGATTCGACACAAGGAGAGCCAAAGAATATTTATAAGCCTTAACAGATGAGTTGTCAGTTCAGCTGCACCGGAAAGTAGACTTTCTCGCAACAGTTTATCAGTAGCAACAGTTTTATAGCAGTAGCAGTAGTGAAATCATAGCAGGAATGAAATAAAGACAGCAGCAGTGATCGTAGTAGGCACCATTATTAAAATACTGAAGGCGTAGGGATGGATGAACCGGTGTTGCATGGATAAGATAGTTCATATAATAATCAAAACATGGTAAATTGTAGATAAATAATAATAAAGCATCCAAGTACTAGGTAACCATTGGCATGTTTTCTGTATTTAGTCGTGTGTGCTCGCAATGAGAAACTTGCACCACATCTTCTGTCCTACAAACCCGTTTGCAGCGAGGTCTCAAGGGAAACTACTGGTAATTAAGGTGCTCCTTTTAATAAAGCACCATAGCAAAGCATTAACACTCCGTGAACACACGTGATCCTCACATCACAACCATCCCCTCCGGTTACCCCAATTGCTTTCACTTTGGGGCCTCATCCGGACAGCGATATGTGTAAACAAGTTGCAGGTATGATCAAAAAAATAATTATCCTCATGAATGAATAACATGTTCAGATCTAAGATCATGGCACTCGGGTCCTAGTGATAAGCATTAAGCATAAAAAGTTGCTACAACGATAGATAGCACTAACAACGGATACTAGTCACCATGCCCTAACACTCTGGCAATTATTAAATGAACGATCTCATCCAATCCCTACCATCCCTCTCAGCCTACATCGGGAATTACTCACACATGGATGGGGAATAATGGGTTGTTGATGGAGAGATGGTGGCGATGACGATGGTGATAATCTCCTCTCAATCCCCGTCCCGGCAGGGTGCCAGAACAGGAACTTCTGATCCCCAAATTGGGTTTTGAGGTGGCGGCGATGCTCTGGTGTTTTTTCTCTAGAATATGACACACACCCTTATATGTCATAAACGTATCCTTAATTTCTGATGTTCCATGGTGTTTTCATGCCATTTGCTACATGTTTTTTTTTTCCTTTTTATCGATTTCCCGGGACTAACCTATTGACAAGATGCCATAGAGCCAGTTCCTGTTTTCTGTTGTTTTTAGTTTTAAAAAAGTTGTTCTGGAAATATCCTCGGAATTGGAAAATTCGAAGCCCGGAAGTCTTAGAATTCCCGAAGGTTCCATCGAGTCCCGGAGAGGCCCGGAGGGGGTCACAGGGGGGCACACCATAGGGCGACGTGCCCCCTGGCCGCGTCTGGGGGTGGTGTAGGCCCCTCGGGCGCCCACCGCCATCGCCCTTTCGCCTAAAGATATACCACATTTCCATGAAAAACACCCGAGTCTGTTTTCATCGTCAACCCGAGACCAGGAGGGTTCTGGAGTTCTCCCCGGCACTCTACCGGGAGGGAAAATCATCACCGGAGAGGCCTACACCACCATGCCCGCCTCTGGAGTGATGCATGAGTAGTTCATCCTTGGACTACAGGTCCATAGCAGTACCTAGAAGGTTTTCCTCTCCTCTTTATCCCTCATGTTTGGATCTCGTGAGCTGCCTCACATTCGAGATCTTCTTATTTTAATGCTACATGTCGTGTTTGCTGGGATCCGATGATTATTGAATGCTATGTCTTTTGATTATCAATCTATCATGTTGTCTCCATGTGTATGTTATTTATGATATTGCATTCTATCCGTTGTTAGTAGATGCTCTGGCCAAGTAGATGGTAGTGAATCCAAGAGGGAGTATTTATGCTCGATAGTGGGTTCATGCCTCTTTTGCATCTGTGCTCGAGTGACAGAAACGTGATGGATGGAGGATGTGATGTTGCCATTGGGGAGAAAACAACTATGTTTACTTTGTTTACATTGTTTAAATTACACATTTTGCTTACTGCGATAATATGTTGCTCGCAACTTAATACCCAACGTCTGTTCGGATGATATTCGGGGGGGGGGGGTGGATTATTAGTCATAGATGTAGTTGGATGACGATCTATGTATCTTTTTGTAATGCCCGCATGGATCTCATAGTAATCATCATGTCATGCATGTTTCAATATCTATCAATTTCTCAGTTGTAATTTGTTCACCACGCATGTTAGCTATCTTTTATGGAGAGACACCACTAGTGAACTATGGACCCCGGTCCATTTTCTCATTCTGATAATACACACACTCCTTCAACTGTTTTCACACAGCTGTTGCTGCTTTCATACTGTTCTCATACTATTTTCCACATCATATGTTTAACCTCTATGTGTTCAGCAAAACTGGTGAGATTGACAACCTCACTGCTTCGTTGGGGCAAAGTGAATTGATTGTGTTGTGTAGGTTCCACGTTGTTGCTGAACCAGTAGTGCGCCCTGCCATCTCAGTTGCATTAACCTTCGGAAGTTGCTTCTTTCTCCTACTAGTCGATTCAACCTTGGTTTCTTTGTGAGGGAAACTTGCTACTGTGCTCTTCATACCTTCATCTAGGGGTCTCCCAACGAACGTGTGTTACACGCGCATCAAGCTAATTTCTGGCGTTGTTGCCGAGGAGGAAGAGAATTTCTGCAAGGGGAGTCTCTCACTTCCAATCTCTTTACTTTGTTTTTGTTTTGCTTAGTTTATTTTATTTTTTCTTGTTTGCTTCTCTTTATCAAAAACACAAAAAATTAGTTCTTATTCTAGTTATTGTTTTTATCCTGTTTTTAGTCTTGCTAAAATGACTACCCTTGAGAACACTAAGTTGTGTGACTTTACTAGCACCAACAACAATGATTTCATTAGCACACCTATTTCTCCACCTGCTCCTACTGCTGATTTTTATGAGATAAAGCATGCGTTGCTAAATCTTGTTATGAGAGAGCAATTTTCGGGTGTTAGTACTGATGATGATGCTGCCCATCTTAATAATTTTGTTGAACTATATGAGATGCAAGAATATAAAGATGTAGATGGAGATATTATTAAACTGAAATTGTTTCCTTTCTCTTTGAGAGGAAGAGCTAAAGAATGGTTGCTATCTTTGCCTAGAAATAGTATTGATTCTTAGACTAAGTGTAAAGATGCTTTCATTGGAAAATATTATCCTCCTGCTAAGATTATATCTTGAAGAAGTAGCATTATAAAATTTAAGCAACTTGATAATGAGCATGTTGCTAAAGCTTGGGAAAGAATGAAATCTTTAGTAAAGAATTGTCCCACTCATGGACTGACTACTTGGATGATCATCCAAACCTTTTATGCATGTTCGAATTTTTCTTCAAGAAACCTTCTGGATTCAGCTTCTGGAGGAACCTTTATATCCATTACTTTGGGGGCAGCAACAAAGCTTCTTGATGATATGATGGTAAATTATTCTGAATGGCACACTAAGAGAGCTATAACAAGTAAGAAGGTAAATTATGTTGAAGAAACCTCCTCTTTAAGTGATAGACTTGATGCTATTATATCTATGCTTGTGAATGGCCATGCTCCTATTGATCCAAACAGTGTTCCTTTAGCCTCTTTGGTTTCTCAAGAAGAGCATGTTGATGTGAACTTCATTAAAAATAATAATTTCAACACCAATACTTATAGGAATAATTTTGATAGCAATAATTATATGCCATATCCTCCTAATAATAATAATGGTTATGTCAATTCTTATGGTAATTCCTACAACAACAATAAAAGTTTACCCTCTGATCTTGTAAACATGCTCAAGAATTTTATTAGTACACAAAGTGCTTTTAATAAATTTGTTGAGGAAAAGTTTGGCAAAATTGATGTTCTTGCTTCTAAAGTTGATAGCCTTGCTCTTGATGTTTATTTTATGAAACAAAAGGTTATGCCTTATGATGTTAAATAAATAAAAACTCTAAATTCCATCCAAATTCGAATTGATGATAATGTTAGGATGTTAGCTGAATTGCATGCTAGATGGGAAAGAGAAGATGAAATAGCTAAAAAGAATAATATAGCTAATGTTTGCACCATCACCACCACTAGTAAAACTGAAGCTTATCATGCTAGTAAACCTTCTACTATCAATGGTAAAGTAATTGGTGTTGGCAATACTGCCACTTCTGCTATTAAAAATGCAAAACTGCTTGAGACTGCTAAAAATGTTCGTGATAAAAGTGCTGAAATTTTTAGAATCATGGGAGACAATGGTCCCATAAACTTTGATAAAAATGATATTGAATTTGATGATTTCAACATAACTGAATTTATTAAGTTCCTACAAAAGCTTGCTAGTTGTCCTAATGCTAGTACTATGAATATGGCTTTCACAAAACATATTACAAATGCTCTCATGAAAATTAGAGAAGATGAATTAAGGTGTGAAGCCTCTATCCCTAGGAAGCTAGATGATGGTTGAGAACCCATCATTATAATGAAAGTGAATTATTTTTATTGCAATGCTCTATGTGATCTTGGTGCTAGTATCTCTGTGATGCCTAAGAAACTTTATGATATTCTTGATTTGCCACCTTTGGAGCAGTGTTATTTGGTTATTCGTCTTATTGATAATGTTAGAAACAAACCTTTGGGGAGAGATTATGATGTTATTATCATGGTTAATAATGACCTTGTCCCCGTTGATTTTCTTTATGAATATTGAATGCAATGCTTCTTGTCCAATTGTTTTGGGAAGACCTTTTCTTAGAACTGTTGGTGGTGTTATTGATATGAAAGAGGGGAATACTAAATTTCAATTACCACTCAAAAAAGGTATGGAACACCTTCCTATAAAGAGAATGAAGTTTCCTTTTGATTCTATTATTCTAAAAAATTACAATTTGGATGCTTCTTCACTTGAAAACACTTGATTCCACTTTTCTGGGCCTAGCTAAAAGGCGTTAAATAAAAGCACTTCTTGGGAGATAACCCATGGTTTTATTTTTTTCTTTGTTTTTCTATGTTTTCTTTGATTCAAGGGGTTTTATACTTATTTAGCAACTCCTTTATATCTTTATTTTCGTGTTTTATTTGTGTCAAGTAAAGTTTCTAGCGAAAGTTGGAGTTCGTTTTGGATTTCTGCGCAGGAAACTGATTTCTGGTGTCCACCGGAAAAAATTGTATAAATTCCAGAAAGATCGAAATCACCTGAAACTTTTTCTCCTTATTCCTCAGATAATTCCAAAACTTTTTTGTTCTTTATATTTTTCGATCTGAGCAGCATAAGTTCCCTGAAAAAATTCGTCTTTACAGACTGTTCTGGTTTTGGCAGATTCTGCCATTTTCCTTGCATTTTGCTCTTTTACTATGTCAAGTGGATTTTTTTGCTTCACGAAACATCAGTGGCCATAGCTAATGTCTGAAAGTATCAAAAGAACTTGTGACCATGAAGAACCCATGGATAATTGAATGTTTCACTAACCCTCTAATGCGAATTACTTTGAGTGTGGTGTGAAGGAAGTTTTCAAGGGTCAAGAGAAGAGGGTGATATAATGTGATCAAGAAGAGTGCAAGGTCAAAGCTTGGGGATGCCCCCATGGTTCATACCGGAAAATTCTAAGAAGACTCAAGCGTCTAACCTTGGGGATGCCCAAGGCATCCCCTTCTTCATCAACAATCTATCAGGTCATTTCTAGTGAAACTATATTTTATTCGGTCACATCATATGAAATTTACTTGGAGCGTCTTTTTTTTTGTTTTTTTTTTGTTTTCCTTGCTGCAATAATATTGTTGGAACCTATCATTCTCTGTGTGGGAGAGAGACACGCTCCGGTTTTTCGTTTGAACACTCGTTATGCTCGTATTCTTAGTTTTTCTTCTAGCTGCAATACAATTCCTGTTTAGCTCCTGTTTTTCTTGAATCTCTTATTCAGAGCTGGTAGTTTTAGTAGAGTTGTGTTAGTACTCCCTTGTTTCATTGTTGTATCTCTTGGAGAGTTTTTGTTTATTATGAAATGCTTGGTGTTGGAAAGCGGTAGTACAGTTTTTGTGCTTATAACAGTGCAAATAGAAGCTTGTATAGACTGTGGCTAGACTTTTTCATGTCATGCTAGATGTTATTTTAATTCTAAAGCCTAGTAGTTATTCTGTAGCATGATTTGTCTCAAATAGCTGAGAGTGTTTAATGTGCCTTCGAAACAATCATGAGTTGTTCTTGTCATTTTGAAGCATAAATTTGTGGTGTTCTCCTTTGAATGTTTCATTTGGTTGACTTGGCACATGCTCACACCATGTTTATGACTACAAACCAGTCACTTATAGCCTCTATGATCATTTAGTTTTTGAACTTGTAGTACCACTTATGCTTTGATTAATGATGTTTTTGTCGCTATGCATGATTATGGCCATTATTGCTCTTTTGATTTGTCGCTCCCAGTCTATTGCTAGCCTCCACCTGTACTGAGTATGAGCTATACTCGTGCATCCATATCCCAAAAACCAAAGTTTGCCAAATGTGTCCACCAGACCTACCTACATGTGGTATTTAACTGCCACTCCAAAGTAAATTTATTATGTGTTACCTTTAAAGCCTTCAAAATTACTCCCGTTTGTGCTCCTGTTTTAGCTCATGAGGACGTAAATAGAGAATATTTATATCACTTGTTGATTGGACTTTCACACCCTAGACTAGTGCCCCCATCCGCTTATCCAATTGATAGAAGAGCTGGCAGCGGGGTGCCCAGCCCCAAATTAATGCAACAAATTCTCTTCACTATTTTTGCCCCCGATTTATCAGTCAAAGCATAATTGTGTAAACAAAAGAGAAAGAGGGATGACCTTTTACCCAGATGCGTCCTTCTATGGGAGCCGCTCTTGTAAAGTCTAGTTGGCTTGTGACGTACTGTGTTTTCTGTTTACTATTTGTTGACATAAGCATACACCTCTCTAAAAAAATGTTTTCAATACTTCAGTTTAACAAAATAAAATCTCTAGAACATGAGTGATCCCTGCTTCCCTCTGCGAAGGGCCTTTCTTTTACTTCTACGTTCAGTCTCCATCTTCTACCATTATGCACACTTGAGAGAACATGGTTGCCATTCTGAGTTTAATGTGCATCTGTCCCAGAAACATTATTAATTGATTCATGATGTGGTATTGTTTGTTCTCAAATTATTTGTTCTAGTCTTCCTCTTAAACTTTGAAGGTGTCCTGGCATTTATGTTTTGCCCCACTCTTAAGGACAAGCGAAATATCACTTTGCTATGTTATCTTTATGCTTGACGCAAACGTATAGCTTTTGAGTGCATTATTATTCATGATCTTTTGTTTGTGTTAATTTTCATGATGCAAGGTGATTACTATCTTTTATTGTTAGAATTATATTTATCATGCTTGTGTTAAAGTTCTATGATCTCATTATGCTTATGCTTTTACAATTTAGATGATCAAGTTTATGTTGGTAGCATGTCACCTCAGAAATTATGTGTTTTTTATCGTTTACCTACTCGAGGACGAGTAGCAACTAAGCTTGGGGATGTTGATACGTCATAAACATATCCTTAATTTCTGATGTTCCATGTTGTTTTCATGGCATTTGCTACATGCTTTCCTTACACTTTATGCCTTTTTATCGATTTCTCGGGACTAACTTATTAACAAGATGCCACAGAGCCAGTTCCTGTTTTCTGCTGTTTTTAGTTTCAGAAAAGTTGTTCTGGAAATATTCTCGGTATTGAAAAATTTGAAGCCAGGAAGTCTTAGAATTCCCGAAGGTTCCACAGAGTCCCGGAGAGGCCCGAATGGGGGGCCACACCATAGGGTGGCGCCCCTAGCCGCGCCCGGGGGGTGGTGTGGGCCCCGCGTGCACCCACCGCCATCGCCCTTTCGCCTATATAATCCCTCTGATGCGTGAACCCTAAAGATATACCACTTTTCCACAAAAAACACCCGAGGCCGTCGTCATCGTCAACCCGAGATCACAAGGGTTCTGGAGTTCTCCCCGGCACCCTGCTGGGAGGGAAAATCGTCACCGGAGGGGTCTACACCACCATGCCCGCCTCCGGAGTGATGCGTGAGTAGTTCATCCTTGGAGTATCGGTCCCTAGAAGTAGCTAGATGGTTGTCCTCTCATCTTTATGCCTCATGTTTGAATCTCGTGAGGTGCCTCACATGATCGAGATCATCTTATTTGTAATGCTACATGTTGTGTTTGCTGGGATCCGATGATTATTGAATGCTATGTCCTTTGATTATCAATCTATCATGTTGTATGCATGTGTATGTTATTTATGATCTTGCATGCTCTCCATTGTTAGTAGATGCTTTGGCCAAGTAGATGCTAGTAACTCCAAGAGGGAGTATTTATGATCGATAGTGGGTTCATGCCTCCTTTGGATCTGCGCTTGAGTGATAGAAACGTGACGGATTGAGGATGTGATGTTTCCATTAGGGAGAATACAATGATGTTTACTTTGTTTACATCACACACTTTGCTTACTGCGATAATCTGTTGCTTGCAACTTAATACCCAACGTTTGTTCGGATGATATTTGGAGGGTGGATTATTAGTCATAGATGTAGTTGGATGACGATCTATGTATCTTGTTGTAATGCCCGCATGAATCTCATAGTAATCATAATGCCATGCATGTTTCATTATATATCAATTGCCCAGTTGTAATTTGTTCACCACGAATGTTAGCTATCTTTTATGGAGAGACACCATTAGTGAACTGTGGACCCCGGTCCATTTTCTCATTCCGATAATACACACACTGCTTCCACTGTTTACACACTACTTCCACTGTTTTCAGACTGCTACTGCTGTTTTCATACTGTTCTCATACTATTTTCCACACCATACGTTCAACCTCTTTGTGTTCAGCCAAACCGGTGACATTGACAACCTCACTGCTTCGTTGGGTCAATGTGAATTGATTATGTTGTGTAGGTTCCACGTTGCCGCTGAACCGTTAGTGCGCCCTGCCCTCTCAGCTGCATCAACCTTCGGAAGTTGCTTCTTTCTCGTACTGGTCGATTAAACCTTGGTTTCTTTCTGAGGGAAACTTGCTACTGTGATCTTCATACCTTCCTCTTGGGGTCTCCCATCGAATTTGTGTTGCACGCGCATCACCCCCCGACGTTTTTAGGTTAAGGGGTATATGTAGTCGAAAGGGGGGCCCGAGGGAGTGCCCGAGGTGGCCACACCATGTGGTGGCGCGACCAGGGGGCAACGCCAGGTGGTGTGGGCCCCTCGTGGCCTCTCTCCGTCTCGTCTTCTCGCTCTAGGGGTCTTCGGGTAAAATAGGAACATTGGGATCTTTTTCGGGCATTTTCCTGAAAGTTGATTTTCTGCACAAAAACGAGACATCAGGGCAATTCTGCTGAAAACAGTGTTAGTCCGTGTTAGTTGTTTTCAAAACTCACAAGTTTATAGGAAAACAACAGCAAACGTGTTCGGAAAAGTAGATACACTTTGGACGTATCAACTCCCCCCAAGCTTAGCTTATTGCTTGTCCTCAAGCAATTCAGTTATCAATTGAGTGCGATAAAAGAACCTTTACGAACACAGTTGTTTTATATGATGTAAATATTCTCACTATACGACCAAGTACTTAGCCAATTCATAATATGAAGTATGCAAATAAAGTCACCTAATAGTTATGCAAACCAGGAGGAGATACCAACACACTAATAATAAGCAACATGAAATATATCAATTTGCATGATTGCAATGTTCATAATACGATATGATAAAGTGGTATCTCACTTGCCCTTAATTGTTAATAAAAACATAAATGCCAGGGCACCTCGGAGGTTCAAGTGAAGACTAGAAGTAAAGATATCAAAGATAAAAGCATCAAAGTTATACCACTATCAACCATGTTCTGGGACAAGCACATTACACAAAGAATGACAGCTAGGCTCTCAAGAAGGTCATAAAGTTAGAAGATGAAGACTCAACATAAAGTAAAAGACTGGCCCTTCGCACAGGGAATCAGGGATTAACTCGTGTGCTAGAGCTTTTTGTATGATAAAAACAGAAGTATTGAAAATAATTTTGATAGAGGAGTATGTCTATGCCAACGATCTGAAAACAGACAATACAATATGTCACAAGTTAACTAGACTTGACAAGATCGGATCCCATTGAAGGACGTCCTTTCTACTGGGGTCAGTAGATCATCCCCCTTCTCTTTTGTTTACACACTTATGAACTTTGCTTAACTGATAAATCAGGGCAAAAAGAGTGAAGAGAATTGCAGTAACCACATTTTGGGGCTGGGCACCCCGTTGCCATCTCTTCTAACAATTGGATAAGCGGATGTGCCACTAGTCTAGGTGTGTAAAGGCTAATCAACAAGTGAGATAAAGATCGTCTACTCGCGTCCTCATGAGCTAAAACACAACACAAAACGGGTATAATTTTGAAGGTTTTAAAGGTAGCACACGAGCAATTTACTTGGAGTGGCAGTTAAATACCACATAGGTAGGTATGGTGGACACATTTGGCAAAGTTTGGTTTTTGGGAGTTGGATGCATGAGAGATCATACTCAGTACAAGTAAAGGCTAACAATAGACTGGGAGCGACAATCAAGACAACGATTACCGTCATAATCATGCTTGCGACAGAACAAAATTAATGGGGTCATAAAAATGATACAAATACTCCGAGGCAAAATAAATCATACAGGATTAGTTGACTTTTTGTTTCCAGTCTTATGCATGCGCGAGCGTGTGCCAAGTCAATTCAAGTGAAACATTGAGAGGAAGATACCACAATGCCATACCCTTCTATGAATAAAACAATTTGAGCAAACATTTATATGACATGCTATCTACTATTAGTAAGTTGGCACTGGTCATAAGAGAGCACGAACTACTAAGCATTCATTAAATAACATACACCTTACACGAAAAAACTAAGTATGTCCACATGGATGAGTATATGTACAAAAATGAAAACAAATAGAGTTCATACCAGCCTCTCACCACAACTTGAATTGTCGTAAATCATCATTATTGCTTTTCACTTGTGTGGGTTGAATGATATGAAATGATAACCAAGCTCCAATAGAGTCACAGAAGACTGTTGAACTTTGCAGCAAACTTTACAAAACCAAAGAAGAACAACAAATATTTTTGAGTTTTCGAATTTAAAACAAGAATAGAAGGAAACAAGCAAAAAAGCAAAATCTTTTTGGATTTTTGAATAAAAAACTGAAAGTAGAAAGTAAAGCAAACTAATAAAAGAAACTAAAGAAACAAATAAAGAGAAACAACAGAAATATTTTTGGTCTTTCTGCGTTTTGGAAAGCAGAAACTAAACGAGAAAAACCAAAGATAAGACAGAAAATAAAACATGGATATACAAAGAACTGGCAGAATTATGATATGTAAATGAGTGTGATGTCGACATACCTCCCCCCAAGCTTAGGATTTTGGCTTAAGTGGAGAACAATCCCAAGAGGGCCAAGAAGTGGCGCCCCCAAAGTACGACGAGGAAGGGCCATCCTCCTGATATGAACTCGAGGACGCCCCGGTGTAATGCACGGTGTAGTCCTCAGAGGGCACATCGTGCCCTGCCTGATAATTGGGGTCGTGCTGCACATGGAAACCAAGCAAGCGTAGCTTCTCGTCCAGCTCCTCCTTTGAGTGCGACCATGGCCTCCTGCGAATACTGAACAAACTAGGTTGCGGCAAAGGATCTTCCCTTTCGTCTCCATCAGTCAATAAAACTCTATATACTAGGTTTCCCGCACTAGAGTTAGAAGTAAAAAATGACGAGTTTTCATGGAAGCAAGATCAAGTCACTATGGGGTTAACAACTCATCATTGGGAGCAACATAAAGGCCTAGAGCAGTTATAATACGCGCAACAATAATACCCCCATAAATGGGTCCTCTAGCAGCCAAACGGCGAGCAAGGAGAGCAGCAAGGTTGAACTTATTGTTATTATTAAGGGAAGAAGCCAAAAAAGATAAATGGTAATTTGAAATATTACTAGTGTTGTCCCCACCAAGAACACTAGTGGAAAGATAATAACCAAATTATCTAATGGCTGGGGGCTGAATGTTCCTTATATTGCCACGTTGAGCTGCGCGGTCATCATCATTTGTCACCCTTTGGTAGAGCTCCAGCAAATCAGCAGGTCGTCCTTGAATCTTCCTCGCTGTCCCAAATGAATTAATACCTATGATACTGCAAAATCTCGCCAAGGGCATGGTAAAAGGCCTACCATAGATTCTAAATGCAATAGATGGATTATAAAAGGAGTTATAAAATGTAAATCTCTCAACAAAAGTTTTGGTGAGTATAGCACATTGGGCGCTTTCGTCATTCATATACTCAGTTAGACCAACCCTACTAATAAGAAGCAGGAAATCATCAAGGATCTCTACATCACTCAAAAACTTAACACAAGGGAAAGTAGATGGATGTGCATTTCCATCATCCCCCTCGTCACCAATACTTGGTGCAATAATATTTTCATTATAGGATGGCCTCAATTGAGTAGATGATCTTTAAGGACTTGCCCTCCTTGGTGCATAACTCTCAAAAATTTCTCCATAGGTGTGGTTATGCATCTTCCTTTTCCGATTTTTTAACAAGAATCATAAAAAATGATTTTGAAGTAAATATATGAAAGAAACTACTATAGAGACTTGTAAGATGGTTATACATGCATAAAAACAAATTTATTTACACATAGAACAATCATGCAAGTTCACAAAACCTGTTACCTACAGTACCAAAATACTCAAGAAATACTCCACTAAACAAAATTCTACTTGGATAATAGGAGGGGTCACATACCGGAGAGCAAATGCTTCAAATTTCAGCAGCAAAGATGGGCTGAGCGAGGAGATCGAAAATTGCGAGGAAGAACAGCAAGAACACGGGGTTGAGCAATGGTTATGAGTTTGGTCGGGAGATAGAGATGTGTGGCAGGAAGAGGAGTAAGTGGAGGGCCAGGTGGCCCCACACCAAGTCCTGGCGTGGCCTGGAGGCTGCCTGCGCCTCCAGGTGGTGTGGAGGCATGGTGGCCCCCCCGGGTTGCCCTAGGTGCCTCTCTGCCCCATTTTAACGTAAAAATTTAATTGAAATTTTCCAGATTTTTTAGAGAAAATTTATTTTCGAGGAATTTCTAGAATTCGATAAATGATTATAATCCAGGAAAACGATTATGGAACGATGATAAAAAAATTCAAAATGAATTCTACAAAAGTTCTAAAACACTCTAATATGCAAATAATAAGTGGAAACATAGGAGAAAGTAGTGAAAACAAAATTGGGAAGGTGAAAACATAAGTAACAAAAGTAAATATGGTGAAAACATATTGAAAACATTGTTTTCTTCATTCAAAATCACTTTGTTAACAAGGTTGATCAAGTTTTGTTACCAAAACAATTTTACATGAAGCAAAACTTTGCTTTTCACTAAATGATTATGTTACCTCAACTTTGATAGACATAGTCCCAATCATGACATTTTGATATTCTTTCCGTGGCATTGGAATAGGACAATAGAATTCTCCAATCTTGATGGTCTCAATATTTTCATTTGAATTTAGACAATATTTCCTATCAATCTTCTTGGGAAAATAAATTGTGTGTTCTTTATCATTAACATTAAAGGTTACTTTTCCTTGGTTGCAATCCATAACAGCCCCTGAAGTGTTAAGAAAGGGTCTCCCATGAAAAATAGACATATTGTCATTTTCAGCCATTTCCAACACAACAAAGTCAGTTAATATCAAACAGTTATCAGCCAATTGAATAGGAACATTCTCACATATAACAACAGGAATACCGGTAGATTTATCAGCCATTTGCAAGGATATCTCAGTTGGTATCAATTTTTCCAGAAGAAGACTTTATCTTTACCTAATAATAAAGAGTCCAAGTTTTCTTCCGGTCCAACTTGACTCCTTACCGTTTTGCCCTCCCACCAATTTATGCTAATAATAAGAAGGTTACGGTGGTTGCACGTATTTATAGAACTGCCACTGCGAAGTGAAAATAACGGTTCCTGTCAGATAGGCACGCACGAAGCGATCCCCTTTCCTTTCCCCACGACCATCACAAAACAAATCCACCACGACCATCTATCCCGAGAACCTAGCGCCGCACGGCTCATCGAGATTGGGCTCACCGCCGGTCATGGAAGCCGCTACTTCTGACAATGGGAGAAGGCTCTGTGGTATGTTGGTCAAGCCGTCTGGCAGTAGAAGAAGGGATGGAGAGGATGGAGATTGCGGCGTCGAATTACTGGGAGTGAGGCGGAGACATCCACCGACGGGAAGTGAGGTGGCGGTGCGTCGCCTCTACCTAAGAGATCCGCCCTTTCAGGGCTCAGACCCGTTCTCCTCTCACTGGATATGGGTTATGGCGGCAGCCTCGCCTGTGGATGGTGTTGTCCACCATCCGGAAGTTTCTTGCCTCCAGATCCTGGCATCCGCGGGTGAGCTCGGCTCCATCCTGCTGCACTCCTGGGCGTGCAACAGCGGCATCGGGCAGTGCAGCATGGACGAGTACAACAAAGAAGAGTTGGAGACACGTGGTGGCAGCAAAGTTCCCTGCCGCTTGGTGATGTGAACTGCACGGCAGTGCTGCCCTGAACTGCATAGCTCAAATTCAGAATGATGTACTACTCAAATGCTACTTTGAGCAAACTGCCGAGACCACCTTCTGTGCGATGTGTTCTTCGAGGTCAACACCTGCTTTTTCCCTGTTCTAATTGTACTCTCAGACCAAGAAATAGTACCAGGGGATGATTTGAAGGAAGTACATCTCTGCATTGTGAGAAATGCACATGTTTATAACATGACGTCATGATAAATAGGTTCTGCAATGAGGCCATCCAGTTTTTAGTTCCATGGTCCATGGTATTGGGCTACATCCTTGTCGTGATGTGTATTTCTGGCCTGATAAATGTTTGCAACCATGGTGCTATAGTGGATGAAGGATGGAGTTTCTTGGTCAATAGCATATAATTAAGAATAAGTTGCAACCTAAGAAAGAGGCTTGCGGGTCTGCCATCAATATCGTTGCTCGGGCAGGGAGGCTGAGAGTTTGACATTATTGGAATGGCATAGCATGTAATTTGCAAGGTACCAGTAGTAATTTGTTACAAGCACCTTGTGTTGTGAGTAATGGTTTATCTCCTACAGTTAGCTGAGAAGCCTAAAACATTTGAGTTGGCACCTAGCAAATTATTAGAATGGAAAAAGTAGAAGCTATGCATTTCTCAACTTCAGCTCACATGTGGATCCCGTGGTTGGATTTCTTAAACTACATAACTGAGATTTTTATGTTAGAGCACAAATATCACTGTCAAACCAGCTTCCTCTACTCACCGAACCGGAGAGAGATGATGTCCTTAACAGAGTGGGTGACACGAGGGATGGCTCTGCTGGCGTGTGGCTACTTGTACTAGTTGGCCTGGTTAAAGTGTCGGCCAGAGTAGGTAGTGGTGCTATGACCTTCTCCTCTCATGTCTAGCGGCCAGGGAGGCGTGCTGCAAGAGTGGCATCTGCTAGAATGGTTGCCGGATCTGGATACATAACTTGTGGAGAGTTGGATTAGAAGCTTGGCTACTCATCATCTTGGTCACGAGGAGTATATGGTCGCTTCAAAATGACGTGGTATTCAACGGAGTGCAGTTCTCGACGAAAAAGACCATCCACATGATTCATACTGAGGTGGACCAACGGAGGGAAGCGATACTGCTGCGGGGAAAAGGCTCAAGGGACCTAGCCGCTGGGTCGACGAGAGGGAAGTAGTCTCCTTAGGGTTGTGATAGAGACACTTTCAAGTAGAATGTGTAGGTGAGAGCGCATTGTACTCGTTTTCGTTTCTTGGATGTTTGTAAAGGCTACGGGTTGTGGACTGGCTGCTTGGCCTCTTCTTTCTAAGAAAATGATATGCCTTTTGATGCAGCCCGACCCATCCCACTGGCATGTCTCTCACTCCATCATATGTAAAGTCACCATGGATTCAAAAGGTGAACTCATTCCTCTTCTATAACCCATTTCGTACCCCTTTGGACGGTATACTACTTGACCATCTACCCCCGTACATTGCTAGGTATGAGTCAACGAGTACGGATGCAAGGGGAGATGCCGAGGAAGCCTAGGACTCAAGGTCGTCCAAGGTGTACGCGTGGAAGAGGAGGAAGAAGCGAGAAGACGAAGAGGAAGCTGGCCAGGAAGGCCGGCCTGAAGACCCGGCCTGGCCGGCTCCCCAGGCTGACGCTCTCGGGTACCTGTCCGGCATGGCAACTCGGCCTAGGCCGGTTCCCCTGTGCCCCTCTGGCTGGCGCCCCTACAAACCGGCCCGGCCTCCCAGGCCGGCTCCCCTGCGACTTACCTGCCTGCGCGCAGAGACAGTGAATATTCCCTTGTATCCCTCTATCTATCCCCTACTACTATATATAGGACCCCTCCCCCTCCTTCATAGGTTAGAGTTGACTTGAGATAGAAATGGGTTTTGTGCTCCCCCTCCCATGTGGAGAACCTCCCCCATGGGATCCATGGCTACTCCATAGATTCATCTATTGGAATGTATCAAGATCTCTCCAATTAGCTACTCTTGCACCTTGTGACTCTAGTAGTTCTTGCCAACCTTCCCCTTGTGGCTTCTGTTGGATCGGTGGACCGGCCGGTGAGAGGAATCGGTTCCAATTAGCGTGTTGTTGACTTGGGTTTGCGATCCCTTGTAGGCTTCACGAGTTATCTCCCCTTTTGTGTGCGTGAGTTCATCGTGTTCTTCCTGCGTTCTTCGCGTTCTTCCCAATCTCCCCACCTCTCGTGAGTCAATCCGTGAAGATCGGGCCACCCTAGAGGCCAAGCCTATATCATCTGGTATCATTTTGTGCATTTTTCATTCCCGTTGCAACGCACAGGCACATGTGCTAGTCTTTTATAAAGAGAGAAAATCTTAACACTAACTCCTGCTCCCAAATCACATAAAGCAGTTCTAACATAATTATTTTTAATAGAGCATGGGATAGTTGGTATACCATGATCTCCAAGCTTCTTGGGAACCTTGCCATTGAAAGAGTAATTAGCAAGCATAGTGGTGATTTCCTCATCAGGAATCTTCCTTTCGTTAGAGACAATATATTTCATATATTTTGAATAAGGAGGCAATTTGATAGCATAAGTTAAAGGAATTTGCAGAAACAAAGGTTTCATCCAATCACAAAACTTGTTATAATGTTCTTCTTCCTTTGATTTATGTTTCTTATTAGGAAAAGGCATTGATTTTTGTACCCAAGGTTCTCTCTCCTTACCATGTCTATTAGCAATGAAATCCTCCTTAGTGTACTTTGCATTTTTAGTTTGCTTTTCAGGTTTAACTTCAATTTCTTCTTTATCATAAGCATCACTCTTATCATTACCACTTTCAGTTTCAGTATCAGAGACAAATATACTATTAGGACCTTTAGTAGGTTCAGGAGGTTCTACAACAGTTTTATGTTTCTTCTTCTTTTTCTTAGAAGGGGTACTATTGTTTTTAGCTTGTTGAGAATCTTGTTCAATTCTTTTAGGATGTCCCTCGGGGTACAAAGAATCCTGAGTAGAAACACCACTTCTAGTGCTTATTTCATAAACATGTTTTTCTATAGACGCATTAACTAGCAAATCCTTTTGCACCTTAGTGAGTTGATCAATTTGAGTTTGAACCATATGGAAATGTTTAATATGCATTTTAATATAATTAGAGGTTCTCTCAATAATACCATGCACATTATCAATAGCTCTAGAATTTTCCATTAGATGATTCTGCACTCTCATATTAAAGTTATCTTTCTTAACAATATAATTATCAAATTGATCAAAGCATTAATCAGGATGTTTAGAATAGGGAATATCTCTATTATCAAAATACTGGAGAGAGTGTACCTCAATCTTGGATGGGTGAGGAATTGGTTTACATAATTCTTCTATAGGTGGTAAATTCTTCATATCTTCATATTTAATACCCTTCTCTTTAAGAGACTTCTTGGCTTCCCTCATCGCTACATCATCTAATTTAATCATTCCCCTCTTCTTTGGTGTTGGTGTTGGGGTTGGTTCGGGTATAGTTCAATCATCATGATTTTGGCTTATTTTAGCCAGTAATTCTTCAGCTTCTTCAGGAGTTCTTTTCCTGAAAACACAACCATCACAACTATCCAGGTATTTCTAGATTCAATAGTTAGTCCATTATAGAATATATCAAGGAGTTCATTTTTAGCTAATTGATGTCCAAGCCTAGCTCCAAGTAAAGAACAAAATCTTGCCCAAGATTCAGGCATTTTTTCTCCTTCAATTTGCTTAAAGTTAAAGATTCTTTTCAAAACAGCATGTTGAGGACTAGCAGGAAAATATTTTTGAAAGAAAGCATTAACCAAACCAATAGGACTATCAATAGATCCAAGTGACAAATTCTTAAACCAAGTTTTAGCTTCATCTTTCAATGAGAAAGGAATTTTTTTAGCGAGAAAGTAATTGCGTTTCTCAATATCATCAGAATATAAACTACTCAAAGATGAGAGATCATTCATATGTCCTACATCACTTTCATTTTCAGTTCCACAAAAAGGTTCTTCCTCAAATAGATATGTACGATAAATCTAGAGAGAAACCATAAAGCTTATCCTTAATGTTTATAGGAGATGTAGCAAACTTAGCATCAGGAGACGGTTTATATCTAAAAGCTGTCTTGCAAGAAGACTCTTAATAGCACTTGCACTAGTAGTAGCATGCCATTCTTCAATTAAGTTATCATCAAGTTCAATTTAAGTTTCCTCAATATCATCACTAGGACTTCCTCTAAACTCAGGTGAACTAACAGGTGTACCAATGTTTTCATTAGTAATTTCATTGTTTTCAATTTGTTTAGATCTAGAAATTGTAGCATCTAGGAAAGGACCTAATGAACCACTCTCATCAAGAACAATAGAAGCATCATCAAAATTATCAGAAGCATTTTCAGATTCAGCAGAAGTATCAGTATGTGTAGCATGTGTATGTCGTAGTGTAAGAAGTTTACTCATTACAGATGGTGAATCGAGAGCAACAGAGGTGTTTAGAGTTGTACCTTTCCTTATAGTGGATGGTAATATAGAGACTTCCCCAGCAAGAGTTTTACCCATGATGAAAAAATTTCAGCGAACAATATCATGTTCAAGTGAGCTTATAAATAAAATTATGCTCCCCGGCAACGGCGCCAGAAAATATTCTTGATGACCCACAAGTATAGGGGATCGCAACAGTCTTCGAGGGAAGTAAAACCCAAATTTATTGATTCGACACAAGGGGAGCCAAAGAGTAATTATAAACCTTAACAGATGAGTTGTCAGTTCAGCTGCAACTGGAAGTAGACTTGCTCGCAACAGTTTATCCGTAGCAACAGTTTTATAGGAGTAGCTGTAGTGAAATAACAACAGGAATGAAATAAAGACATCAGCAATGATTGTAGTAGGCACCAGGATTAAAATACTGTAGGCATAGGGATGGATGAACACGCGTTGCATGAATAAGATTGTTCATATAATAATCAAAACATGGGCAATTGCAGATAAATAATAATAAAGCATCCAAGTACTAGGTAACATGTGTTCCGTATTTAGTCGTACGTGCTCGCAATGAGAAACTTGCACAACATCTTCTGTCCTACCAACCCATTTCCAGCGGTGCCTTAAGGGAAACTACTAGTAATTAAGGTGTTCCTTTTAATAAAGCACCATAGCAAAGCATTAACACTCCATGAACACACGTGATCCTCACATCACAGCCATCCCCTCCGGTTATCCCAATTGTTGTCACTTTGGGGCCTCGGGTTCCGGACAACGATATGTGTAAACAACTTGCAGGTATGATAAAAAACAATAATTATCCTCATGAGTGAATAACATGTTCAGATCTGAGATCATGACACCTGGGCCCTAGTGACAAGCATTAAGCATAACAAGTTGCAACAACGATATATAGCACTAACAACGGATAGTAGGCACCATGCCCTAACACTCTGGCAATTATTACATGAACAATCTCATCCAATCCCTACCATCCCTCTCAGCCTATAGCGGGGATTACTCACACATGGATGGGAGAATCATGGATGGTTGATGGAGAGATGGTGGTGATGACGATGGCGATGATCTCCTCCAAATCCCCGTCCTGGCTGGGTGCCAGACCAGGAACTTCTGATCCCTGGATTGGGTTTCAAGGTGGCGGCGGTGCTCTGGTGTTTTTTCTGTGGAATATGACAAACACCCCCAACGTTTTTAGGTTAAGGGGTATATGTAGTCGAAAGGGGGAACCGAGGGAGTGCCCGAGGCGGCCAAACAATGTGTTGGCGCGACCAGGGGGCGCAACGCCAGGTGGTGTGGGCCCCTCTCCGTCTCGTCTTCTGGCTCCGGGGGTCTTCGGGTAAAATAGGAGCATTGGGATCTTTTCTGGACATTTTCCTGAAAGTTGATTTTCTGCACAAAAACGAGACATCAGGGTAATTCTGCTGAAAACAACGTTAGTCTGTGTTAGTTGTATTCAAAAACCACAAGTTTAGAGGAAAACAAAAGCAAAAGTGTTCGGAAAAGTAGATACCTTTTGGACGTATCAGGCATCTGTCCTACCTTGATTTTTGGTAAAAAAAAACTAAATGTTTATATAGGCATTTCCTTTTTATATATGCAAAAATTGGCAATTTCATGTCATTTTCTAGGGGGAAAAGGAAAAGACGGGGAAACTGGGCCACATGGCTTGTTGCTTCGTCCGAATCGGTCTTATGGCTGTTTGCGGAAAACTACTTGGGCCAGAGGCCACGTGCTGATGACCCACAATTATAGAGAATCACAACAGTTTTCAAGGGAAGTAAAACCCAAATTTATTGTTTCGACACAAGGGGAGCCAAAGAATATTTAATAGCCTTAACAGATGAATTGTCAGTTTAGCTGCACCTGGAAATAGACTTGCTCGCAACAGTTTATCAATGGCAACAGTTTTATAGTAGTAGCAATAGTGAAATAATAGCAGGAATGAAATAAAGACATCAGCAGTAATTGTAGTAGACAACATGATTAAAATACTGTAGGCATAGGGACGGATGAACGGGCATTGCATGGATAAGATAATTCATATAATAATCAAGACATGGGAAATTGTAGGTAAATAATGATAAAGCATCTAAGTACTAAGTAAACATATGAGAAACTTGCACAACATCTTTTGTCCTACCAGCATGTTTGCAGCAGGCCTCAAGGGAAACTACTGCTAATTAAGGTGCTCCTTTTAATAAAGCATTAACACTCCCTGAACACACGTGATCGTCACATCACAACCATCCCCTCCGGTTATCCCAATTGCTGTCACTTTGGGGCCTCAGGTTCTAGACAACGAAATGTGTATACAACTTGCAGGTAAGATAAAAAACAATAATTATCCTCATGAATCAGTAACATGTTCAAATCTGAAATCATGGCACACGGGCCCTAGGGTCAAGAATTAAGCATAACAAGTTGCAACAATGTCAAAAGCACTAATAACGGATACTAGGCACCATGCCCTAACAATCTTGGCATCTATTACATGAATAATCTCATCCAATCCCTACCATCCCCTTCAGCCTACATTGGGGATTACTCACACATGGATGGGGGAGTCATCGATGGTTGATGGAGTGGCGTCGGTGATGATCTCCTCCAATTCCCCGCCCGGCAAGGTGCCAAAACGGAGTTTCTGATCCCCGAATTGGGGTTTTCGGTGGCGGCGGAGCTACGGAACTTTTCGTGGAAAAACTTTTCATCCCCTAGTGTTTTTAGGTCAAGAGGCTTAAGTAGTCGAAAGGGGGGCACGAGGGGGTGGCCGAGGCGGCCACACCATGCCACGATGCATCCTAGGGGGTGCTCGCGCTGCCACGTGGTGTGGGCCCCTCATGGCCCGGCTCTGTCTCGTCTTCTGGCTCTCTGAGTCTTCGGCTAGGATAGGGACTTTGCGATATTTTCCGGGCATTTTCCTGAAAGTTGAATTTCTGCACAAAAACAAGACACTAGGGAAATTCTATTGAATACACCGTAAGTCTGTGTTAGTTGTATTCAAAACTCACAAGTTTATAGGAAAAACAACAGCAAAAGTATTCGGGAAAGTAGATACGTTTTGGACATATCAACTCCCCCCAAGATTAGCTTATTGCTTGTCCTCAAGCAATTCAGTTAACAACAGAGTGCGATAAAAGAACTTTTATGAACACATTTGCTTCATGCGATGTATATATTCTCACTATATGATCAAGAACTTAGGCAATTCATAATAATAAGTATGCAAATAAAGCCACCTAATAGTTATGTAAATCATGAAGAGATACCAACACACTAATAATAAGCAACATGAAGTATATCTATTTGCAGGATTGCAATGTTCATAGTAAGATATGATAAAGTGGTATCTCGCTTGACCTTATTTGTGGATCAAAACATAAATGCCAGGTCACCTCTGAAGTTCAAGTGAAGACTAGAAGTAGAGACTTCAAAGATAAAATCATCAAAGTTATACCAATTAACCGTGTTTTGGGACAAGCACATTACACTAAGAATGTCAGTTATGCTCTCGAGAAGGTGCTCAAAGAAAAGATGGTGACTCAACAATAAAGTAAAAGATTGGCCCTTCACAGAGGGAAGCAGGGATTAACATGCGCTAGAGCTTTTTATTTTTAAAACAAAAGTAAAATAATGTTGGGAGGTGGTTGTTTATGTCAATGTATGGTAATAGAGTTCTTTTATCTTCCATACTAAGAAAGTTGAGAGCGGTTCCAAATTACTGATATTAGGCATCTATAGTATGCAGTTTTATATATGGCTTGAAACTCCTTCCAACCTTTGCTTATCACAAACCATGATTAACCGAATCCTTGGGTGCCTGCCAACAATCACATACCATGGAGGAGTGGCTATTTTACTTTCTTTACTTTTTGGATGTTATAGTGGACTAACCAGCTCTTTGCAAAATTAGTGACAAGAAAATGAAGCATGCGAGCCAGGGGGTACTTAATTTAGTATGGAAGATAATAAACCCAACTACTAGTTCCTCGTGAGCTAAAAGAGTGTCACAAAATGAGAAGTATTTTGAAGGTTTTAAAGGTATCACATGAAAATTTACTTGGAATGGCTTGAAATACCATGCATGGGAATTTATAGTGGACTCTTTGAAATGACTTTGGTTTTCAGGGATTTGGAAGCATGAGCAGCATTCCCGCTCAGTACAAGTGAAGGCTAGCAATAGACTGGGAAACGACAATCAAGAAAGCACTAACCGTCATAATCATGCTTGCGACAGAACAAAATTAACGGGGGCATAAAAGTGATACAAGAATTGTGAGGAAAAATAAATCATCAAGGCTTACTTGAATTTTTATTTTCAGTCATTCGCATGCGTGAGCATGTGCCAAGTCCATTCAAATGAAACATTCAGAGTAGGATACCACAATATCATACCATTTTATGAATAGAACAATGCAAGCAAACATTTATACGACATTCTATCTACTATTGGTAAGTTGGAACTGATCATAAGAGAGAACAAACTACTAAGCATCCATTAAATAGCATACACCTTACACGAACAAACTAAGCATGTCTACATGGATGAGTATATGTACAAAAATAAAAACAAATAGAGTTCATACCAGCCTCTCACCACAACTTGAATTGTCATAAATCGTCATTATTGCTTTTCACTTGTGTGGCTTCAATGAGAACCAAGCTCCAATGGAGTCGAGGAAGACTGTTGAACTATGCAGCAAACGTTTCAAAACCGAAGGATAAAAACAAACACTTTTGGGTTTTCGAATTTAAAACAAGAGCAGAAGGAAACAAGCAAACAAAGCAAAATCTTTTTAGATTTTTGAATAACAAACTGAAACTAGAAAGTAAAGCAAACTAATAATAGAAACTAAAGAAACAAATAAAGAAAAACAACAAAAAAAATTTGGTCTTTCTGTGTTTTGGAAAGAAGAAACCTAAACAATAACAACAATGGAAAAGAAAGAACAGAAACATGGATATACAAAGTACCAACATAATTATGATATGTAAATGAGTGTGATGTCGGTATACCTCCCCAAGCTTAGGCTTTTGGCCTAAGTGGAGATCAGTCTCAGCATGATCGTAATCAGACTCTCGTGAAGAAGAAGTAGCTGAAGGCCCACAATCATAATCAAAGTGCTGGTACGGAAACACCCTAGTGTCGGAGGGCTGGATGAAATTATCTTTGGCCCCCACTCCAGCGTCCTCTATATGCTGGGAGTGATCCTCTATGTATGCATCAAATTCATTCTCCAGGAATAACCATCCTTCGCTGACATCAAGGTTAAACAAAAGAGGCGCAGGCAAATTGACTAATCGATCAGACTTAACTACTCTCCACCCTGATTTCTTAAAAAAAGTTTATTTCAGAAGATAAGTTATCCAAGTCAGCCCAAGTAGAAACAAATTTTGTTTTATGATGGAATTAATATCAAGCCTCTCTATGGGAAACTGAATGTCTAAACGGTGCGGTACCACACCATGCAGAGCTAATAAACGAGAGGCAATGGGACCTCCACAAATTCCCCCTTTCTCGCGGTTAGCAGCAAGACGGAAATCTATTAAAGCACCAAAATTATAGGTCCTATCTCGTCTCAAGGAAGGTGAGATGAAATATAAATCATAAGTAGATAATTTGTTTGGAGTCTTCTTAGCAAGAACACACTTGGCAATGAAATAGGCAAAATATCGAATAGATGGGAGTTTAATATTTCGAATGTTACCACTCCCATCTGAGAAGCTCCTCCCTTGGCAGATTTCTTTATACAGGTCCATCAGTGGCTTAGGCTGCCCTTTTATCTCCTCACGTGATCCCCACTGTGGCACCTTAATGGCTGCACAAAAATCATTAAAGGGCAAGTCGACAGTTTTATTGTAAATTTTATAGTGAACCATGGGGTTAGGCAAGGATGAACTGAAACCAAAATCCTGCACCACAGACATAGTTAGTTTTCCATATTGGCTAGGTTCACTATCAGCAAAATATTCCAACCTTGCACTAGAGATCAAAGTTTGGAAATCCTGCAAAATCCCTGCAGTATTCATGAATTCATAGCATGGATAGATGGAGGGGAATACACCCTCTTCACGATGGACTCTCATGTCTTCATGCACCTCCAATTCATGATGGTCAAGTTGGTGTATATTCTCCTCCATTTCTAAAAAAATTAACACACCTCATAAAAATGATTTTGGAGTAACTATATGAAAGAAACTACTATAGAGAATTCTAAGAGGACTATACATGCATCAAAACTAATTTATCTACACATAGAACAAGCATGCAATCTCACATAACCTATCACCTACAGTACCAACATACTCAAAAAATACTCCACTAAACAAAATTCTACTTGGACAATCGGAGGAGTCACATACCGGAGAACAAATACCCCAAATCTTAGCAACAAAGATGGGCTGAGCAAGGAGATCGAAAATCGTGAGCAAGAATAGCAAGAACACGAGTTTGAGCAAGGGTGGTGTGTTTGGTCGGGAGAGAGAGAGAGTGAAGTGGTGGGTGGAGGAGGAAGTGCAGGGACAGAGGCCCCACACCATGCCCTGGCGTGGCCTGGCATGTGGCCGCGCCACCACATGGTGTGGTGGCATGGTGGGTCCCCTGGGTTGCCCCAGGTGCCTATATGCCCCATTTTCAGCGTAAACATTTCATATAAGTTTTCTGGAATTTTTTGAGAAACTTTATTTTCGAAAAATTTCCAGAATTTGATAAATAATTATAATCCAGGAAAACGATTATGGAGCGATGGAAAAAAAAATTCAAAACATGGACAGAAAAAGGAAGGCGCCACCAGCTCCAATATGCGAGGTATAATTTGTTCATTATCGTGTGTAATATATAATTCCATGAAGAGATAGATAAGTTGGTGACATACCTATATGTTTTAATGTTTGTCAATTGCATATTTTAAAAAGTATTTTATGCCACTTGATAATGGAAATAGCTCTACACCAAGTAACCATGAAACTGATGAATGTTTAACGGAAAAAGTGGAAGATTCTGTTGAAGCCACAGATGAAGAAAACGTGGAAGGTTCCATTCAAGACGAAGTAGAAGAAAATGTTAAGATTCTAGGAGCTGAAGGTATAATTTAATTCATAGATTACATAAAATTTGATCTAGCAGCTCGCATTCCAATTGATCGATTTGCTCTCAATGTTACACAAGATGTTAAATTTTCTTATTTATAGAATGGTCCAACTCAACCAAGTCTCTACAAATTCCGCCCAAATAGAGATAAATTTAAAATAGATTTCAAAAGGAGGATATAGCTTTGCCATTGCAGCGTACTTCTAGACGACACTGAAACTTCATTAGCGGTATGTTTTTAGGTTCTCTTCTGTCAAAAATCTCTTATTCATGCAGTTGGCATAGCCACAACGATCACAGCGGTCCATTTTATCTACAATAGTTCATTGCATAGTTTAGATATATCATAAAAATTAACCAAATCAATTTAGATTATCTAGCAATTACACTACTAGTGAATCACCAAATCTATCAAGAACCCGAATCATACTAGTAAATCAACAAATCTATGAATCTAGATCAACTAAATCACGAAAAACAATTGATACTAGCAATTTCACTACTAGTAAATCACTAAATCTAAATCAATTAAAAACTAGATTATATTGATCTAAATCTTTACTTGTAAAGAACGAGATCCTCATCGAACATGCGTCAACGTCGGCAGGGGAGGTGGCGGAAACATCGAAAGAGTGTGCCTTCGGTGTGCGAGGCAGCATCGGTCGTCGGGGTCGAGGGGCGCAGAGCGTGGCAATCGGTGCGAAGAAGGCGGCGACAGGGGATGGCGGAGGTGGAAGAAGAAACAACGATGGCGGCAGCGCCGCGGATCGGCTAGTTAGATAGAGTGTGTAGGGTCACGAACACCTAGTCGTCGTCTATACGTGTCAACGGGATTACCGGCGTGGGACTAAATTAAAACGACAGTGGTATTTGTTTTCCCACTGGCGTGGTGCATAATTTACACACTGGTATTTTTGTCACCGGGATGGGTATCAGGATTAAACATACCAGCTGTGTGTCCATCTAAATTGCACGCCGGTATTATGAATATAAGACCTGCGGGGTAAATATTCCATGCCACTGGTATGTTTTAAAATCAGTTTCAATCTTACCACCGGTGTGTTTTAGTAGTACCCGCCACTGGTACGGTTTCAGCTAGTAATCTTTTCCTTGTCATTGCATCCATCCTTCTTGTACAACCGTTGCAGATAGATTTAATAAAAAATTATGAAAAACCAAGGGAAAAATAGCGTGCTATGAGAAATAGTGGCAGACTCCTCCAGATGCTATGGACGCTATAGTGTGCTGTATTAAAATAGTGTATCGAAAAAAACTATCTAATATATCTAAAAAATTAAAGACTTTCAACAAGAATAAATGATATAGTTCAAAAATATGAGACCAATATTTCCATAACCACATAAAAATTTATTTTCTAGTTGGCTAGAACATAACATCAACATCCCAAGGGGCAACCTTTTCTTTTTTCTAAGGTGGAAAACCTTGACCTTTGGCTGATAGGCTGGAAAAAAATAGTGTGCTGTAACATTATGATGTTTTAGCGTGTTATTTCGTGAATAGCGCAATAGCGAGCAAACGTGTCAAAACTTAGTGTGGAGTCTCCAGATATGTTATAATGCTATTAGCGCGGAAATAGCGTGATATTTTTTTTCCATGTGAAAAACATATGCACATAATTTAGTAGACATATACCGCTATTTTCCTCAACTTGACTAACAACTCGTGAAACAAAATAAATTCAAATTATATTATGAACATTAGTTATTTAGAATAGTACAATGAATTTGGCCTATTAAAACGATCACTGTTGAATTTGTTGTTTTGTTTCTCAAAATATGTTTGAGATGCAAATTTGAATTTTGTCGCATGGTAAATATGTGTTATGTCTACGTCATTTACGTTATTCATTTTTTTAGCTTGTGCGGTGTGTTTTTTTTTACCCAGGTGCACCGAGTGCACCACAAATGTGTGCACCTGGCACACTATCCCTCAATAGTACATAATATTGTTAGAGACATCCATATTCGATGCAACATATTGTTCTGGCTTGGTTTCGTTTAGAGTAAGTGAAAGATCATCTTTTGTTGATAATTAATGACAATATAACTAACGGACTAATCTCTATTTAGAGCATGTGAAAGGTTTATTTGATACTTATCAAAATTCCAAAATACTCCCAATAAACTTTCTCAAAGGCTCACAATATTTATCCTAAAGGAAAGACCTCAAAAAGACAAAGTTGGGAAGCAGTTTCTACAGGCAGTGGAGGCTCCGGTGAAACCACCCAAACCTCCTCCCCTTACTGTTTCTTAGCATATTCCCAGGTGCGGGGTTCTCGTGGAGGCTCTGGTGATACCTCCGCCAAAACCCTCTTCGGGTGGCTCACGGCGGAGCTAAGGGCGGAACCCACCGGAACTTCCGGTGGGCGGAACCTCCACCGGAACCACCGGTACCTCCGCCGTTCCAACTGGGTTACAGGTGGGACTAGGTACCGGTGGAGGCTCCGGTGCACGGTCCGCCAAAATCACCTTTGGGTGCATACCAGCAGAGGCTAGGGCGGAACCCACCGGAACCTCCGGTGGGCGGAACCTCCGCCAGCACCACCGGAGCCTCCGCCATTGAAGAAACTGTAGAGAAGAGAAAGGAGCCGGGTGGGCTCAAGTGTACCAAGACCACCAGAGCTTCCGGTGCAAACACCAAAACCTCCGGTGCTGCGTGGGAGTGGACAACGATCAGATTGGGGAAGGGGTATTTAAAGCCCTTCCCCTACCTCTTAAATGCCAACCTTCTCCCAATCTCTCTCCTAGCCATTAATGAAACCTTCAACCTCCGAGATCTCCCTCTCTAACCACCCAATCACTCCAGAACTTTGTGGAGAGCTAGAGGAGACCTAGATCCGTGATTCCAGCAAAGGAATTGCAAATCCATCCACCACATCCTAGTAGATCTAGAATCCTACTTGAGGCCTACAAACCTTAGTAGATCTTGTGTTTGTAGCTTCCACCTTGTTGCAAAGAAGCTTCGGATTGTTTGAGACCCTCCATCCATCTTGTGGAGTGTCCTCAACCTCGTGTAAAGGTTTGTTCAACGCCTTCAAGTCAACGTCATAGTGGAAACGAGAATCTCCCTCACCGGAGAAGCTCAAGGAGAATAAGGTGTGCACAACTGTGCTATTGAGGAGCGCCTAGGTGGCTCCCCACCTCTCCAACATAGATGTACTTCTCTCAAGAAAGAACTAGGGGAAAAATATCCTTGTCTCCTTGTTTATACTTGTGGTTTATCTTGTTACCTTTCGTTTTACTTCCGTTTGCGTATCTTATCTTGTATCACATAGGTTGCTCACCTAGTTGCACATCTAGAGAACATTGTTTTTACTTGTTTAGCCATAACTAAAGGGAAAATAATAAAAAATGGTAGTCAACCTATTCACCCCCTCTAGTTGACCATAGTGCACTTTCAATTGGTATCAGAGCCTCGGCTCTTGCTAAGGGCTTAACCGCCTAAGAGTATAAGGGCCAATGAAAATGACCCCGATGGTTCTAATGCGGAAATCGCCAAAATGTCCAACACTATGACTAGCCTACAAGAAACGGTTGGAACTATCTAAACCGAATTGTCCAAAGTTAGCTCTAGTGTTGGTTTGGAGGTTTGTAGCATAAAGAAGATGTTGGAGGCCATGATGGGGGAAACCAAGGAGCTCGAGGAACCACCCCCCACCGCCGAAGATGTTAACTCGAATGATGATTCCATTCCGGACATCACCAAAATGAAAGCTAACATTTCTCTAGCCAAGGCGAAAGCCAAGGCAAAAGCCGATAAAAAGGCTAAGAGCGCTAGGAGTTCCGAAGGATCCAAGTCTCAAATGGCTAATGGTTTTGGGTCTAACTCAAGAGTTCCACCACCTGCCAATTATGACTCTATTCATCCCATTGCTACTATGCCACACATTCTAAATGGTGGGCTTCCTCCCATTCTTAACACTAACTAATTCTCTTCTTGGAAGTTCGATATGGAGTCTCATATTTCAGGATCTTGCACCGCCTTGTGGACAAGTGTTCTCCATGGATTCCACCCTCACGATGCAAGAAACTTGACTCTAAGAGAGGATATTGAATTTCAACTCAACAAGACCGCTCTTGTTACTATCCAAAAGGATCCCCCATGAGAACATCTTGAACACATCCGCGGTATCAAGACCGCCAAGGAGGCCTGGGATAAACTTGACACCTTGTTTCAAGGAAATGCTAGCATCAAATCCTCCAAGTATGATGTGGCTCTTGACAAGTCCGAGAACTCCGTCATGCTTGAAGATGAAAGTACGAAGGAGCTATATAGAAGAGTTATCACCCTTGGCAACGATTTGAGGGACTTTGGAAAAGAGGAAATATCCGATGAGTGGATCAAGAGGAAGTTTGTCAAGGCCATATCTCCTTTCGAGAAGAACCTATCCACTATCATCCGAACAAGATCGGAATACAACGCTCTCAACTCCATTGGTGTTCTTAGCGAGTTCATAGCTATATCCCTATCTCACAAGAGTGCAGATGATGGTCTCGCTCTCTCAAGAGGAATTGGGAAGTCACCCAACCTCGCCTTGAAGTCTAAGGAGATTTCTCGGATAGAAGAAGTTGATGAGGATGATGAGGATGAAGAGGACTATGAAGACACATACAAGGGTGCTCATAAGTGTATTTCTCTTGCCATGCATGGCTATTGGAAGAGATGGGAGGCTCACAAGTCCGGTGCTCCTAGACCTCGAGAAACAAGGTCTATAAGAAGAAGGGGGAGCGGCCAAGGACATGCTACAATTGTGGAAGTGAAAACCACTTCGTCAAAGAATGTTCTTTTGAGCCAAGAGAAGAGAGTGAAGGCAAGCTTGTTTGCAAGGACAAGAACAAAGCTCCACAAAACAAGAACCTTGCTAGAAGAGTCCCAAGGTCTCTATATGTTCAAGAAGGTCCCACATTGGAAACATACTACTCCGGAGATGAAGGAGAAGAAGAAGTCGTAAGTGTGGCCCACGTCGCCATAGCTACGACTTCCTCTTCATCGGTCTCTCTATTTGAATTCCTCATTGAGAAGGCATTGATCCGACCTACATGTATCATGGCAAAAGACACCGCGGTAATATCTTCCACCTCCAAGCCTATTGCTACTAGTTCTCCCTCATTATTGGATTGTGTTTAAAGAATTGTTGGTGATGATGAGGAGGCCAAGAATCTAGGCTCTTGGTTATGTAGTCTTGAAGGTGAAACCAAAGAAAAGGTAAAGGCCTTTTGAGGCAACTTGATGATGCTAACTCTCTCATAGATGAGAAGGAAGAGATCATCATGACATTGGAGAGTTATGGTGGTGGCCATGAGAACAATGACAAGGATCTTCTAGAAGCTCTTGAGAAAGAGAGATCCAGGAGAGCCTCTCTTGAAGAGAGACTATCTAGTCTAGAGGAGACATACGCCATTAGTGTTTCCAAACTTAGGAAGGATAATGAAAAATATATTGCTCTACTTAAAATCTTTGACGAAGAAGAGTTGAAGCTAGGAATGGCTCATGAGAAACTTGTTGAGCGTCATGAAAAACTAGAAAAGGAGTTCACGTCTCTTAAACAAATTCATGACAAACTCACCACGTCTCGGAATAAGCTTCTAGATCAACAATCTAATAACCAAGTGACACCTTCCTCTAATAGCATTGTTATCATGCCTACCTATTGTACTACTACTACTAACATTGTAGGAAGAGAGCAAATTCTCAATGATGCCATAAGCTCTCAAGGAGCTAAGAAAGAGAAGGAAGGGCTTGGCTTTTATGCCAAGTCAAAGAAGAAAACCAAGAATGTCACCTCTTCCTCTCGTAATGGTGTCTTTGTGAAAGAGGAATAGGTGACCAAGGAGAAGGAGACCAACACCGTGGTGGGTGGTGATACCTCTAGGGGGAGCATCACTCACAATGACTTTGCTGGAAAATATAACCCCTCTTATGTTCTCATGAAATCTAGAGATGGTCATGTTTATGCTAAATACGTTGGTATTTCTTATGGTGATGATTATCATTGGACTATTTGGGTTTCTAAGACCCTTGTTACTAACAAAAAAGGATCCATTGAAGGATGGGTACCTAAATCAAGAAATTGATCTCTTGTAGGGAAGTGCTTCCGGGTCGGGTAGATGGACGGTGGATAGTGGTGCATCCCAACATATGACCGGAAGCAATGACGCAATGAGTAATCTTGAACCTCCATTACCTCATCTCAATTGCGCCACTATTGGTGACCGAGCTTAAGGTATTGGTACGAGGCAAGGTGGCTATCTCAAATGATTTATCTTTTGAGAATGTTCTCCTTGTTGAGTCCCTTGGTTATAACTTGATATCCGTTCTCCAACTTGCATATTGTGGCTTTACCTCTTTCTTTAATAAATAGAATGTGATTGTCACTTGGGAAACAACTCTTAAAGTAGCCTTTGTTGGGTTTGTCGAAAATGGCATGTATGTAGTGGACTTCTCTAGAGGAGATATGTGTGCCGCGACATGCCTAATGGCTAAAGTTGATGTTGGTTGGCTTTCAAAATGGCATGTATGTAGTGGACTCCACGGTTGCCTAATGCCACACCAATATGAGGATGTTGCATGACCTTCAAAGTGGCAATCATGTTATAGGACTAACCAAGGCTAAGTTTGCTAAATATCGTGTGTGTAGCTCTTGCGCCTTTGCGAAGCAACATGGGGAACTTCATCCAACCAAGACCAATATCTACACCACAAGAATTCTCGAGCTCATTCACTTAGATCTCTTTGGTCCACTATCTTATGATAGTCTCGGAGGAAAGAAGTATTGCTTGGTGATATTGGACGATTATTCAAGATATTGTTGGGTGTATTTCTTCAAGAGGAAGAGTGAGACTCAAAAGAGAGTCATCGAGTTCATCACTCTAGTTGAGCGCCAACACAATGCTTCCATATTGGCCATCCGGAGTGATAATGGCTCGGAGTTCAAGAACTATACGGTTGAGGGTTTTCTTAGTGAAGAGGGCATTGCTCATCAATATTCCACTCCCTATACCCCTCAACAAAATGGTGTTGCAAAAAGAAAGAACCGGACTTTGATGGATGCGTCTAGGACAATGATTGCGGAGTTCTCTTCTCCTTATAACTTTTGGGCCGAAGCCGTCTCTACCGCATGTCATGCTACCAACCGGTTATATCTCTGCAGGATCTTGAACAAGACTCCCTATGAGATTCTCACGGGCAAGAAACTGGACGTATCTTACTTCAAGGTCTTTGGTTGCAAGTGCTTCATTCGCAAGAAAGGTAAACATTTGTCAAAGTTTGAGACCAAATCTTATGAGGGTATCTTTGTTGGCTATGCCACAAACGCTCGCGTCTATAGAGTCTACAATAAGTCCACCGGAAAAGTTGAAGAATCTATAGACGTGGTGTTTGATGAGGATAACGGCTCCCAAGGGGGAGTATAGATCATGGTGTTGTAGGAGATGCAATTCCTCCCATCATCATAAGAAGAATGGGGATTGGTTAAATAATTCCCATTGAGGGTTACTGGATGACGGAGGGGGAATGAATAGGGATGCATGTCACGGAGCCCTAGGCGGCCGAGGAGCGGCCTGCTCGCGTATACATCACCTCTTCCATGGCTCCTGCTCGCCGCCATGAATCTTGGGCCATTGCTCAACTGGTCCCTCGGCCAACTGTCGAAGAACTCGACAATATCTTGCAACATATCATCGATTACATCTTTCAAGAGTTACGTCTGCAGGTCGTCTCCTTCTCTGAATGCGCGGTTGGAGTCGGCATGTTCCGCATGGCAGATCAGGTGGCCAGAGATATTTTGGTAAATTCTCCCCCGTTTATCTTTCCTGATGGTAGGATGCTCTCTTTCGTGAGGCATGATGAAGGGGAGAATGTTAGGGCAACTGTTTACACCAGGACCGGGCGGATTATGATTCCGAATTTGCATATGGACTACCGTACCGATGAATTTCTTCGGGAGGTGGTTTCCAAATTTGGAAAACTCAGGTCCTGGTGGAGGGAGGATGCTTCCCCTGTCCGTACCCTGCTCAAGGTTACTTATGGAGGAGCTGTTGATATTCCTCGGTCGATTGTTATTCGTGAAGTTCAGAGATATGGAGGTAATGTGGTCTCCTGGACTTGTCCTGTTTTCATTCTGAACAGCGATGCTGCTGACGCTCTTCCGGGGGATGAGGATCTCCTTCCTCCTGATGGCAACCCGCATCCTGTTTTCGGTGCACCTGCCGCACCTGTTGACGAGGCTTGGGTACCACCAGTTGATCCTCAACCACAGCATGGTGGGTGGGGTAACTGGAACAATGAGGAGCAGGGCGAGAATGAGGCACAGGAGGATCCCGTCGACCAGCCTCCGGAGCCTGAACAGGTGCAATCATCGGTATCTATTCAGTTCTCTGGTGCGTCAGTGGACTCGATGAATGCTGTCAGGGCAGAAGGTCCTGAACACTTCGTGGAACTGCAGCAACAAGTGGAACAAAACCAGTTGGCAATTGTTCCTTTTGTTCCACCAGTTCCCGTGGATGATGCAGTTCAGGATAATGAAGTTCAGAAACTACAAGTGCTCCTGCCTGATCCTGTGATGGAGTGGTCCAGTTATTTTCTGGAACACAAAGCAAGGATTATTTTTGACAAGAGATTTGAACTTCTGTCCTCGCTGTTACCTTTGGAGGAACCTGTCTTTCCTGCCGATCCTGCTCCTATGCTGTTGGAGTTTAGCCATGTGACCCCTGAGCCCGCTGCATCTAAGAAGAGAGCTAGGAAGGCTGCTACTCCTCTAGTCCTTGAGGAGCGTCGTGCGACGACGAGCCTCGCTAAGAATGCTGGCTTCCGGGTTCTGCCTGGTTCTGACAAGCCGGAACCAAGGAAGAAAGCAAAATCTTCTCGTCCTCAGACTTCTTCGGATGGGGTGCCTCCGATCACTCCTGTTGCTGTGTTGAGGAGGGCGGGAAAGATGCTTCAGATTGAAGACTCAGAATTAACTGTGGATAAGCTTGAAGCTGCTCCAAAGAAGCCCACCAGCCCATCCAGTTCTGATGATTAGTGGGACTTTGTCTTCTTTTTTGGGCCTTGTTGGTCCCTGGAGTGTCTGTTGATCCTTTTTGCTTCTTTTTGTTATAAGGGATGCAACATGTACTGCTATCTGGACATGGTTGTTATTATTTGGTTATCTTTTAAGTTGGTCATTGATGCACCCAAAATGCATCTAGTTTTCCAAGCACTTTGCATCGTATTTCTCTCCGGAGCCTCCCCATAATTGAATAAATCTGCAGAATCTGACGCTGTTTTTAGCAAAAGTCTTCTTTCCGTCTATTTTAGCAGGACTTTTCACAGGGGACGAAAACCACGTAACTTTTTATGGAAAAGAAGGGGAATGAGCACCAGATGGGGCCGGGGGGCCACCCGAGGGCCAAAAGGGGGCCCCACACGCGGCCAGATTCCTTGGCCGCGTGGGGTCACCCCTTTTGGGCCCAGATGGCCCACTCCGGCTAGGTCTTCGACGTACCCCTCCATATATACGAGAAACTGACGGGTTTCGAAGTGGAGGTCTATTCGCGAAACGGAGCGCCGCCGCCACCACGATCTTCGATTTCGGAGTCAGATTGATCCGGGATTTCACCCCCGGAGGTGGAATTCGAGGGGCTTCGTCACCATCATCATCACCACCATCATATCCATCAACCATGAGCTCCATCACCCCCTCCATGTGTGAGTAGTTGCTGTAGGCATGTGAGGTGTGAGGGGTTTTGGATGAGATTGATCATGTAATTGCTACCCGGTATGCGGGATCTAGGGGTTTGTCTTGAGAATTCTTATGTCTTATGTTGATGCATTATTGCTAGGCTTAATGCTTGTTACTAGGGCCCAAGTGGCATGATTTCAGTACTGAACTTACATTGCTACATCATATATTTGAGTTTGGTATCTATCTGCAATGTGTATTACCTGCTATTATGTTGAACCTGCGAACCCTAAAGTGACAGCTAGGGAAAACAAGGGGGATATGTTCTAGTTTGAGGATTATGTGTGTTCATGGAGTGTTAATGCGTTGGTCCGGGCTATTCGAAAGGGGTAGACCTTAATTACATGTAGTTCCAAATCGGCCCCGGTGAAATGGGCAGGTAGGACAATAGGCTTTGTGCAGATTCTCTTGGTTAGTACGCACAATAATTTACGGAACACACACCTACATAAAACTGAGATAGAGAAAGGCCCCGCTGCTAGAAAAACATTATTACATGATCAATCTTATCCGTACAACACCCCGTTGTCACCTCATGCCTGCGTTTTAGTCTCTGGTTTACTTTCACTCTTTTCCGGTGAAAATTGGGAAACCACTTGCTCTCCATTTACTTTCTGTTTGTTTACTTTCACTGCATTATTACACTCACCACTCTTGCTGCAAGTTTGTTGATACACAGGTGTGGTTGGGAGTGACGTCCCAATTGCTAAAGTCTCGCCGGTATTCTTGTGTTCCCACTGAGTCGAACTACAAATTTGGGTAATACTTCCCATCGAAGACTACGATTGATCTCCTGCACTTGGGAGCCATCAAGACTGTTTTCTGGCGCCGTTGCCGGGGAGCCTAGCTTTATTGGTAAGACCACTTGTTATTGTCTACTTGCTGCACTTTCTTGTCCCTACAATTGGAAAGGGAAAGGACACTTCGAAGGAGGTAATGCCTTCGACTACTCGTTCTGGTAATGATTTGCCTAGTAGACCAAATTTTTCACCTAATATTGTTTCTACTGTGGGTGCTAAGAAAAAGAAAGGAATAGCTGGTAAATCACCATTGTCAAAAATGTCTACTAGTACATCTAATGATCAAACACTTGATAATGTAGACAAAGAACTAGCTTCTGAAATTCCTGAAACTATTGAAACACCTGAGGCAAATGAAACACCTTAAACAACTAAAATTCCTGAATCTTCTGTAGATGAAAATGTAGAACTTGAGCTAGAAAGAAATGAGACTCGTAGAGAGTATGAATATGGGGCCTCTTCTGAAGAAGAAGAATCATTTATTGAGGCCTTTATATCACTTTATTATACAAAACTTGATAGACTCTCTATTTATGATGATGCATCTCTTGGAAACTGTTTTGCTGCTACTAGGAATTTGTGTGGCCCAGCTATTAGAATTAGAGATAAAGATTATGAATTCAATGTTAATCCTGAGATAATTGAGATAGTTGAGAAGTCTAGATTCTGTGGAAAGGATGAGGGGTCTCCTCTTGATCATATTGCTGAATTGCATGCTTTATCTACTACATTTGGAAATGATGAAATCCGCCAACATTATTTATTCTTAAAATTGTTTCCTTTTTCTTTGGGTGAAGATGCTAGAGTTTGGTATAATCGTTTAGGACCTGCATGTATTACTAGTAAGGAAGAATGCTTGCAATTGTTTTTCAATAAATATTTTCCTGCTGAAAGGATACATGCATTAACTGTTGAAATTGGCAATTTTAAACAAGATAAGAAAGAGAGTCTACCCCAAGCTTGGGGGAGATTTGGTAAAATGTGTTAGAAATGTCCTGGTCATGGTTTTAAACCTCATGAATTTCTTGATATATTCTATAATGAACTAATGGGGGAAACAAGAGACTACCTTGATAGTATTGCAGGGAATATCTTTAGGGACAGAAGTGTTGATGAAGCAATTGAATTACTGGAGTCTATTCTCGAGAATGAAGCTGATTGGAACATTGAGGAGATAGATAAAAATGAGACACTCCCATAGAAGAAAGGAGGTATACTCGAATTGAACCAAGAAACAATGGCTGAAGCTTCCAAGGATATTAAAGAGAAGGGAATTAAAACCTCTCATCTCAAGGAATTATCTGAAATTGGTATTAAACTTCCTACTGATGAACCATGCTTTCCAATTCAAGTGAACTCTATACTCCCTATGGAAGGTAATGAGGAGGTAACACCTCCTGTTGATGTCTCTTATGTTAACAATTTTGCTTATCATGATAATCCTGAGGAGCGTAAAATTAGAATGACTATCATGGAAAACCATCATAAAATTAATTTCCTCCGTGAAAATTTAAATGCTAGTGTAGGGGAAGTTCAAAGAATTGTTAAACATTGTGAAATGATGAACAATCAAGTTGAGAAAATGATTTATTTACAAAATCAATTGTATGAAAATCTGAATAAACGAAAACAATTATATGGAGTTAATACAAGGGGAGGTGCAAGCACCCAGGATCCTGATTATCCTGATGATCATCCTAAAAGAAAAGAGCAAGTTGCTCTTAAAGATAAATCTTTTGAAGGAAAATCTCCCAATGAAAATGAGCATGATGATGACTCCAATGAGCAATACAAGGATATTTCTATTCCTGATGCTGAAACCGAGGATGATAATAATGAAGAAGAAGAATCATCTCCACCTGATATTGAACAACATGATGATAATAATGAAGAAGCTGCTGGTAAGGAGGATCCTCAGCCTCCTATTGAGAAGACCAAGAAGAAGAAGAAACCAACTAAAGATAAAGATAAAGGTAAACAAAGGGATCCATGGGTACAAAGACCCATTCCATATCCCCAAGAGGTATCAAAAACAAAAGATGAAGAGAGGTATGGGCAATTTTATGATATGATTAAGAATATGAAATTAGAGATTCCACTTATTGATGCTATTAAGAATCCTCCATATTCAAAATACATGAAAGATATTGTCACTAATAAAAGAAAGATACCTACTGATGCTATTACTGCTATGCTTGCTGATTATTCATTTAAAGGAAAATTGCCTGAAAAACATGGAGATCCTGGTATTCCTACTATTCCTTGCAAAATTAAAGAAACCTATGTGAAATATGCATTATGTGATTTAGGAGCTGGTGTTAGTGTTATGCCTTTCTCACTATATAAGAAGCTTAATTTGAACAAACTAGTTCCAACAGAAATATCTTTACAAATGGCTGATAAAACAACTGCTGTACCTATAGGAATATGTGAGGATGTTCCCATCTCTATTGCTAATGAGTTGATACCTACTGATTTTGTTATATTAGAAATGCCCGAAGATGATAATCTATCTATTATTCTTGGTAGACCTTTTTTGAATACTGCAGGAGCTGTGATAAATTGCACTGAGAGCAAAGTGACATTTAATGTTAAAGGCAAAGAGCACACTATTTATTTTCCCAAGAAGAAACATGTTACAAGTATGAGCACAAGTGTGAATGCTATACAAATAAATTCCATTAAGATTGGTAGCATTGAAATACCTATACCACCTCTAGCACCAAGGTATGAAATATTGATGATTGGGACCATTCCAATCAAATATGAGGTGACTTGATTTATTGTTTTATAATAAGTAATAATAAGAATCATGAGCTATATTCTTTACATGTTGCTAATGAGACCCGATCAACCTCATTACTAATGTGGAAATGATAAAGGCATGTTCACAAACATTTAAATTGCATTTTTTATGTTATTTACTTTAAAATTGTGAGACATAGACATAGTATTAAAAAATTTAGAATCAGAAATCACAGAATATGAAGTTTTAGAAATTCTCTGTAGAAAAGTTTCACGTAAAATTCCATAAAAATTAGGGGGTCAGTTTTTTGCCCGAAGGGACCAGCAGCCAGTGGGGGAGCACCAGCAGGCCACAAGGGGCCAAAATAGGTACCTCCACGCGGCCAGATTCCTTGGCCGCGTGGGATACCCCATTTTTGGCCACAAGTGGATGCTGGGGCCCATCCAATGCTCATCTGCTCCCTTTCGACCGAAAACCAACCCCTGTTCATCTCCTCCATTTTTCCCGTGCTCTGTTTCTCCGTCAATCCTCGATCTCCACATTTGAGGCAGATTTTTCAAATCTGTTTGATGGAATCACTCCTTGGTATGTAACTCCTTCACTCATCCAATTACTTTTTGCTCCCATGCTTTGTGTATGAAGTATTTTGCTGCACTAGGTGTCACCTATTATGTCTAAGAACTCCGCATGATATTGATTAGAGGACTAGTTATGGATGCGTTAGCAATATTTTAGAGTGATACAATTTAATTTTTGTTGAATTTTATTTTGGTACAGCAAGGTAACATGCTGAACAAGGGAAAGGCATTGCTTGGGATGTCCTCAAGGACAAGGAGAAGAGAATCAAGGGTGTCCAACAATCATGATGATAATCAGTTATGGGAGGATGAATTGGTTTTTGCAGGTGAAAATCTGCGTGTCCATACCACAAGATGGCAAGACCCCGAAGTTCTTGAACATTGGGGGATTGCTGAAGATTTCCAAGCCTTTGCTGCAACTACGGGGCTGCTTGAGTTCTCACGCCATCCACGCAACACATATGTGGAACTCTCGAGGGAATTCCTCTCTACATTCAGGTTTGAGGGACCGGTGGTGCACCGGAAAAGTAAGTCTAAGAACCCTCCTCCAGCTACTTTTGTCATTAAATTTACAATAAGGGGGCAGAGTTTAGTAATGTCATTAGAGGAATTCTGTAAGGCTATACGTGTACCAACTACGGGGTTATGGGATGAAACATATGCTGATTCTAGAGAAGAACTTGTCACATTCTGGCGTAGCATTGCTAAAAATATTCCTGAAAGAATGAATAGAGGCAAGCTCACATGCATCCAACACCCGGGCCTTAGATATTTTGCATTGTTTCTTGCTAGAGGATTCCTTGCTAGGGATAATACTTCTGCTTGCACTGGTCCTGTGATCTATTTATTAAAATGTGCAATGGAAAATACAACACCTATATATAACCTGGGAACCATACTTGCTAGAACTTTGCATTTAGCTGTGAGTAGGAATGGCACGGATAAAACTCCTTTATATGTTGGTGCCATTGCCACTTTAATCCATGAATACATTATGGCAGAACGAGGTTTTAATGATAACTTGGGTACCATGGTAAATGAATCTCGACTGCTGGATTTTGGTTTACTTTTTCGCATGGATATGAGCAGGGCTGAGAAAGAATATTTTTCATATTGCTATAAGGATTCTAATGGGCACATTGTGTCTGTTAGGCTCCCTTGTGCTGACTTGTTTGACAGGGAGACAAAGTGGACTGTGCAAGAAGAGCCACAACAAGAAGAGCAACAACAGGAGGAGCCCCAATACCAGGCGCCTATGGCATATCCCTGGGGCTTCCCTGAACCACACCTTGGAGCACAGGCATGGCAGGATCCATCCTTCTTCCAGGGAGGTTCGTCGAGTGGTGGACATGATTACCACCCAGGATACTAGCTTGATCACAAGCTTGGGGGAGTATTTCTCTCCCTCCTCATTCGTTGTGTTATATCACTTGCATGTTATTTGTTGTTTTATGTTCTTTAAATCTGAAAAACACAAAAATATTTTTGTTATTTATTAGCTAGTTTACTTCTGGTTATTTACATTATGTTTGCAAAAATCATAAACCACAAAAAGATTTTTGTTTTCTTGAGTTTAGTATAAATACGGAGCTGCAGGAATTGCTGATATATGTTCACTGTTATATGCTTTAATCTTTACTTGTGACTCCGTTTGAGCTGAAAATTTAATCACTAATGCAACTTTTTATGGCCTTCACCTCTGTAAAACATGAGAAACTTTTGAGGTGTTTAGGTAGGTAAACAAATTGCTGAATGTAGTAACTTTTTATAGCAAGATTTGAGTTTTTATTGAGCAGTTCAAGTGGGGAGAGGAGAACAACAATGATATGATAATGTGCTTGAAGGTATGAAAGGTATGACACCTTTGTCGTGCTTATGTATGCTTTTTAATAATAGCAAGTGCACACCTTATGATTCCCTTAACACTTAGTGACATAATAGCCATTGTTTATCTTCTCCGTGGTTTAGTAGAATATATTCTGATGCAACTGAAATATTGTTTAGTGTCATTACTTGGCTGATGGATTGAATAATTGTAGCCTTAAGCAAAGGTTTACGCATCCCATTGTGCTTACTGAACTTTCCAACCAAGGAAAGAATTAAAAGAGAAAATTTCATGAATGATAAAAGTGGAGTCTTATGCTTGACGAACTTATGGTTGGGGGTTAGTCTAAATGTGTATCACATGGAAAACTTTCAACGCTGCACTAAGAATTCTATATTCAAGTTGATATCATGTTCTTTTAACTATGGATGCATGTCATGCCGAAATGAGGTAGATGAATAGTAAGTCTTGATGAGTAAGTATATATGATTAGAGAGACGCATTGGGCCGCTAACCCAAGCCATGCGATATCATGGTGGAAATTTACTTATAGCTAGAATGGACTCCGCAACATATCCTATAATAAAATAAGAAGCTATGCATATAGTGAATGAAATAAAAAAGGATAATGAGTCCATTCCATTTGTTTGTCTTGCCATTTTGACATGGGCTGGTTTCCATGTCATGGGGCAAGAGGTACCCCAATTGCTGCTCTCTATGATGTCATTAATACTTACAATGATTGTACAAGGCTTATTAGGAATCTAGAGTTGAGTAATCATGGTGCGGGACTTCGCTTTTAAGGGGCATGAGGCTTTCAACTTGTAGTTTGTCAAGCATAAGAATCAAAATGAAAAATTAATGCTTTAGCAAAACTGAGAGCAAGGTAGTAAGCACAATGATTTTACTTGTCAACATATGAAAGAATCAGAGATCTCAAAATCTTGATATGATTCAATCATCAGCGATGCACAAGCCTTTGTTTATTTCTACAATTGAGCAAACTCATTCAAGTATTAACACTTCATGTTATTTCTATTGCAACAAGTATATATGCTTCAACACTGAGTAGATGCACACTTGCTAGTATTTTGCTACTTGTTACAGGAATCATCTCTTGAGTATTTGCTAGTATTAATCAATGATGCATATGCAATGCAAAGTTCTTGCCAAAGTTTTTATCGCTTATGCACTGCGTTTGAGTTGTTCGAGGACAAACAACGAGCTAAGCTTGGGGGAGTTGATGCACCCAAAATGCATCTACTTTTCCAAGCACTTTGCATCGTATTTCTCTCCGGAGTCCCCCACAATAGAATAAATCTGCAGAATCTGACGCTGTTTTTAGCAAAAGTCTTCTTTCCGTCTATTTTCGCAGGACTTTTCATAGGGGACGAAAACCACGTAACTTTTTATGGAAAAGAAGGGGAATGAGCACCAGATGGGGCCGGGGAGCCACCCGAGGGCTAAAAGGGGGCCCCACACGCGGCCAGATTCCTTGGCCGCGTGGGGTCACCCCTTTTGGGCCCAGATGGCCCACTCCGGCTAGGTCTTCAACGTACCCCTCCATATATACGAGAAACTGACAGGTTTCGAAGGGGAGGGCTATTCGCAAAACGGAGCGCCACCGCCGCCACGATCTTCGATTTTGGAGTCAGATTGATCCGGGATTTCACCCCCGGAGGTGGAATTCGGGGGGCTTCGTCACCATCATCATCACCACCATCATCTCCATCAACCATGAGCTCCATCACCCCCTCCATGTGTGAGTAGTTGTTGTAGGCATGTGAGGTGTGAGGGGTTTTGGATGAGATTGATCATGTAATTGCTACCCGGTATGCGGGATCTAGGGGTTTGTCTTGAGAATTCTTATGTCTTATGTTGATGCACTATTGCTAGGCTTAATGCTTGTTACTAGGGCCCAAGTGGCATGATTTCAGTACTGAACTTACATTGCTACATCATATATTTGAGTTTGGTATCTATCTGCAATGTGTATTACCTGCTATTATGTTGAACCTGCGAACCCTAAAGTGACACCTAGGAAAAACAAGGGGGATATGTTCTAGTTTGAGGATTATGTGTGTTCATGGAGTGTTAATGCGTTGGTCCGGGCTATTCGAAAGGGGTAGACCTTAATTACCTGTAGTTCCAAATCGGCCCCGGTGAAATGAGCAGGTAGGACAATAGGCTTTGTGAAAATTCTCTTGGTTAGTACGCACAATCATTTACGGAACACACACCTACATAAAACTGAGATAGAGAAAGGCCCCGCTGCTATAAAAACATTATTACATGATCAATCTTATCCGTGCAACACCCCGCTGTCACCTCATGTCTGCGTTTTAGTCTCTGGTTTACTTTCACTCTTTTCCGGTGAAAACTGGGAAAACACTTGCTCTCCATTTACTTTCTGTTTGTTTACTTTCACTGCATTATTACACTCACCACTCTCGCTGCAAGTTTGTTGATACACAGGTGTGGTCGGGAGTGACGTCCCAATTGCTAAAGTCTCACCGGTATTCTTGTGTTCCCACTGAGTCGAACTACAAATTTGGGTAATACTTCCCATCGAAGACTACGATTGATCTCCTGCACTTGGGAGCCATCAGTCATTTATGATCGCCAACATGTTTTATTACTTTTTCAATCTTCCATGGATAATACGACCTCAATGAATTTGGATTGGATTGTGTTTGATTGGAATGTGAGAGGCCTAAATGATAAATCAAAAAGAGAAGCTGTCTATAATAAAATTGAGGAGAGCTAGGCTTCTGTTATTTGCCTCCAGGAAACTAAATGCCAGGACTTTGATCACTCTTTTATTAGGTCTTTTTGTCCCAAGAGGTTTGATCAGTTTGTTTTCTCTCCTTCTGTTGGAGCTTCTAGGGGTTTAATTGTGCTCTGGAATGGTTCCATTTTCAATGGAGGATTACTGGAAGTTCATCGTTCTGCCATTCACATTAAATTCACTTCAGTTCATAACTCTGTTTCTTGGTTCCTAGTGAATGTTTATGGTCCCTGCAAAGGAGTGGAAAGAGATGATTTTGTTAACTGGCTATATAATCTCTCTATCCCTATTCATCAGAACTGGATGATTCTTGGAGATTTTAATTTTATTAGATCATTGGATAATAGAAATAAACCAGGGGCTCATCTTAATGATATTTTTATCTTTAATGATGTCGTTAGTCATCTGGGTTTATTGGAGTTGCCTGTTAAAGGTAGGAATTTCACTTGGTCTAATATGCAAAAGGATCCTCTTTTGGTCCAATTGGATTGGTTTTTTACGTCCTGTCAATGGACATTGGATTTTCCCAATACTTTGGTTTTGCCCATGTCCAAAATCACCTCTGACCATTTGCCATGTACTGTTAAAATTGGAACAAACATCTCGAAGGCAAAGATCTTTCGTTTTGAAAACCATTGGGTTAATAACCCTGGCTTTCTAGACCCAGTGACAAAATTTTGGAACACTCATGTCATGGCCAAATCAATTACTTCCAGAATCACAGCTAAATTAAAGAATCTTAGATATGCTCTTAAGGATTGGGGAAGGAATCTCTCTCAGTTGAAATTGCTTATTGAGATGAGTAGTAAAGTGATTATGTTTCTGGACCAGTTGGAAGATGAGAGGACTCTCAGTGTTCCTGAGTTTAATTTCAGACTTATTGTTAAAAAGCACATCAAAAATTTGCTTGCCTGATTACTGGAAGCAGAGATGTACTATTAGATGGGCCAAGCTCTCTGGTGAAAACACTAAATATTTTCATGCCAGAGCTACTGAGAGGTTTAGGCGAAATACTATTCCCTCCATCTCGGATGCTTCCGGGAACTTGTTGGTGGATCATCAGGACAAAACTGCTGCTTTTTGGTCCTGTTTCAAGAACAGAATGGGTGTCTCCTGTCCACCTGTTATTGCTACTGATTTGTCTCAATTCTTGCCTGTGGTTGATGGATTAGAGGTCCTTGCTGATCCTTTTTCTGTTGAGGAAATTGAGGGGGTTGTAAAACATCTCAAACCTGCTCGAGCGCCTGGTCCAGATGGTTTCACGGGTCTCTTTATTAAACACTGTTGGAGTATTTTAAAAGAGGATTTTATCAAACTCTGCAATGAATTTCATAGTGCTAAGATTTCTTTGGAAAGTATTAATGGTTCTTTCATTACTTTAATTCCAAAGACACATTCTCCTGAGACAGTGAATGATTTTAGGCCTATTTCTCTGACCAACACTTGTTTGAAATTCATCACTAAGATTCTGGCTAATCGTTTCCAAGATAAAATTTCTAGGTGCATCCATGCTAATCAATATGGGTTCATCAAGTCCAGAACTATTCAAGATTGTTTTGCATGGTGTTTTGAGTACATTTTTCAGTGTAAGCAATCTAAACAGAAAGTGGTGGTTTTCAAGATAGACTTTGAGAAAGCTTTTGATACCATTGAGCACAGTGCCATTCTCCAAATTTTGAGATCTAAAGGGTTTCCTTCTTTAGTGATAAAATGGGTGAAGAAAATTATTTCCTCTGGATCATCTTTGGTTCTGTTAAATGGAGTTCCTGGCAAACCTTTTGTCTGCAAAAGAGGAGTCAGGCAGGGTGATCCTTTGTCACCTACTCTATGTGTTGGGTGGGGATCTGTTGCAGAGTATTGTTAATCTGGCTCTAAGGGAGGGACGTCTCCGTTTACCAATTCCCATTGGGGGAGATTTTCCTATTGTTCAATATGATGATGACACTCTGGTGATCTTACCTGCTGATTCTGATCAATTATTGGTATTTAAAAAATTTCTCAACCTTTATGCTCAAATCACTGGGTTAAAGGTGAATTATAACAAGTCTTCAATGATACCAATTAATTTATCGCAGCAGGAAACTGTTGATTTGGCTTCTGTGTTGGATGGTAATGTGGCTTCTATGCCCTTCACATATTTAGGCTTGCCCATGGGAACCACTAAGCCATCTATCAGAGATTTTGCACCACTCATTGATAGAGTTGAGAGGAGACTTTCTGCTACAGTCTCATTTCTTTCCTATGGGGATATCTTGGTTCTTGTGAATTCGGTTCTGTCCTCTTTGCCCACTTATTATATGTGCACATTAGTAATACCTAAGGGTGTCATTGATATTATAGATAAAGCAAGGAGGAGGTGTTTATGGAGGAAGGACAAAAATAAGCAAAGAGTGAATTCTTTGGCTGCTTGCGATATGGTGTGTAAGCCTAAAAGTAAAGGAGGCTTAGGCTTCATTAATCTTCAGATCCAAAATAGGGCTTTACTCCTGAAATTCCTGGCAAAATTCTATAACTCTATGGATATTCCTTGGGTTCATCTAGTCAAGAATGCTTATTATTTTCAGTCAGTTCCGCATGCTGTGACCTCCTGTGGATCATTCTGGTGGAGGGGTGTTATGCAATTAGCTGATACTTGGTGCTCATTCTCTTCTTGCATAGTGGGGAATGGATATACTGGGCTATTCTGGAAAGATTCCTGGATGGGACAGCCTTTGTCAATTAAATTTCCAAGATTGTTCTCCTTTGCCAAGGATCCATTGTCCTCAGTGAGAGATTTGAAACTGTTGACAGACCTCTCGGATGCTTTTCATATGCCTCTTTCAAATGAAGCCTTCCTTGAGTTTACTGATCTGCAAGTCCTCTTGGATAATGTTCAGGTGAATGCCAACGATGATGTTTGGAAATGTAATTTTAATAAAGGGGTTTATACTTCCAGTAAATTCTATCATCTGCAGTTTTCTCAACTGCCTGATGATGGGCCTGCCAAGTGGATCTGGAAGTCAAAATG